>CAODLS010858619.1:0-14506 GCA_948243855.1 Flueggea neowawraea
TTGATCTCAAGTAGTTTGATTTAATAAATGACATTGATAATCCCTTTATCAATTCATTTGAGTGTGCATACATTCCATCAATCCTACTCATCAAGTGGCCTAAAGATATCACTCTTCATAAGAGGAACAAATTCGTCACTCTCACTATCACTCCTCTACAAGATTCATGACACTCTCAATCGTAGCCTTTATAGTTACCTTGTTATGGATAACATTTGACTAAGTTAAAGTGTGTGATTCCTTATGTCCAATAAAAATGTATTTGAATAATTGTTCTGTACTCTAAGGCTTGTGCGAGATGGGTCGGGCTTCCACAGAGGGTCCGCCTCGTATGCCGATCATGGCCCGACTTTGGGTCGTGACACAAAATCTCTTTTGTAATTGTTTAGTGGCTAGTTTTTAATAAAGACCTGAATTATCAAAGAAAAATTTTTATACATTTTTTTATCTATTATATAAATAAAATGATTAAGGTTAAATTTCAATTCCAATGTTGTTACTACCACAATTTTGGCCCTTCGTTTATACAATGAAGTTTGGTTAATTTTTTTTTTCCACTATTTATTTTTATATAAAAAAACACAAATTTCCAAATTCATAATATTTGTGTTTCATAGATAAAAATTGTCAATTATTCTATCTAATATTGATGCCATGATGTTGATATGGTAGTGGCTACCGTGATATATTGACATGAAAGTTGGCATGGCAAGTTAAAAAAAAAAGGGCAATCCCCATAACGACATTGTTTTAGAAATAGGGACTAAAATGAAATTTTGTCTTATATTAGGGCCAAATTGTATATCAGCCCATTAATCAACTGTGCAGTCCTCTAGAATGACGTTGCTCTCAAATATTGTCAGTATGAAATTTTATTATATATGAGGAGACAACATGAAAATCCTCTAGAATGGGCTTTCGTCATTCAGGCTTTGAGGCTGTTTGGTTTTGCAGAGGAATAAATTGCTTGGATTTAGGAGCTTGTAACAACAATTTCATATTTAGTGTTGATAAATGGCCAACCTACTAGGACTTTCAAATCCACTAGGGGCATTAGACGAGGAGACCCATTGACGCCCTAGCCCTTTATTTTTCACTCTATTTCCTCTGCTCTTGATTCTCGGCTAATCAAAGGTATCAAATTAACACTGCATTGTCCGACCCTATCTCACCTCCTCTTTGCGGATGACACGCTTCTCTTTGGGAAGGCTACTAAGTAGGAAATGATGGCTTGGAAAAATATTCTAGACAATTATTGTATGTTCTCAAGACAAAAAATCAGCTTTGATAAATCAACCATATACTTCTCTAGGCAGACCCCGAAAACTATCAAGTCAGGCATATGTGCTGGTTCTAGGTATTGCCGAGGCTTCCTTTCATGATTCTTATCTTGGTTTGCCTTCTATTTAGGGTTGGGGAAAGCTAAAGGCTCTAGAATTTATATGTCCTTAGGAAAAAAAATCAGCTTCGATAAATCAACCATATACTTCTCTAAGCAGACCCCGGAAACTGTCAAGTCAGGCATACGTGTTGGTTCTAGGTAATGCTGAGGCTTCCTTTCATGATTCTTATCTTGGTTTGCCTTCTATTTGGAGTAGGGGAAAGCTACAGGCTCTAGAATTTATTAAGAGCAGAATACAGAAAAGAGTGCAATCATGGAGAGGAAATTTTTTATCCTTAGTAGGTCGAAAGATACTGATAAAATCTGTTCTTACTGTTGTGCCTTCCTATATTATGTCCTATATTCCCATGCCTAAAACCTTATGTGAGTAGGCGGATAATAAAATGTCACATTTTTGGTGGGGGCAGTCTATTGATTCACCTAAGAAGCACTGGCTTAAGCGGCACATCTTCTTCCTACCTAAGAGTGCAGGTGGTATGGGCTTTAAGAAGTGCCAATTATAGAGCAAAGCTTTGCTAGGGAAACAAGCTTGGAGACTAATTGATGATCCAAACTCCTTATGGGCAAGGGTGATGAGAGGGAAATATTTCCCTCATAAAACCTTCCTAACGACGAAATGGCATCATAATTCTTAGGCCTAGTAGAGTCTTCTCAAAGGTCGGCAGGTTCTCAACAAAGTTATAATGGACAATCAACAATGGTTTGGGCAGATAGATAAGTCTTGGGTATGCCTAACTTTTGTATTTCTTTAACCCCTCCGGTGCACATTACTGACTTTCCTGTCCCCTCAGAGAATGGGGCTTACCGGAATGCTGATCTCCTATCACATCTATTTAGCCCAGAAGAAGCCAAATGTATTGCCAATATACCATTATCTGCTACAGGGCAAAAAGAGTCCACCATCTGGCATTTCGTGAAGACTAGTGTCTACACTGTTAAATCAGGTTATTTTGTGCTAGTGGCTTCTGTGTCGGCTGCTGATGCCGCTCTGGCTTCCTCGTCTACTAGCTCAATCAATTGGAATCTCTTGTGGAAACTTGGAATGGCTCCAAATTGAAACGCTTCATTTGGCATTGCTTGCATAATGGTTTGCATATAAAATTAAAACTATGAAGGGCTAAATGTGTAGACTTCCCCATCTGTGACGTTTGCCTCATAGACGTTGATTCATTGAAACATATGTTCTTCAAGTGCCCCCATGCCCGCGCATCTTGGATGGCTAGTTCTCTAAGTTACAGAAGTGACTCCTATGGGTTCACTAACTTTAATAGTTGGTGGACTAATTTGTGTAACATGTGCTCTAAAGATGACACTCCTTTGCGTCTCATTCATGTCATTCACTTGTGTTAGCAGATTTGGAAATCCAGGAATGAATTTTGCTTTAATTGTGTGGTGCATGTGCTACTCTCCACTACTAGAAGAGCCACAACTATGATGATGGAAGCTAGCTCCAGCCTACCTATTCCAGTGCCGCCAACCATCCCCACGTCTCCGGACCTCGATTGAAGACCACGGGTTTGGAACAAGTCATCTCGTGATTCTATTGCAATCAACTGTGATGCCTCATGAATGGCTCGGAACAAACCAACAGGAATCTCGGTCGTTGCCCGTGACTTTAATGGCAACATTCTGGATGGAGTGCTTCAAAAAGTCCATTGTAAATCAGCGTTGGTGGCAGAAGCTTATGCTCTTAGGCTGGAGGTGCAACAGGCGTCCCATGTTGCTTCATTTCAACAAATTGCTATCTAAATGCCTTGGAGATTTTTCAGGCTATAGTTTCTGATAGTGCTTGTTCCTGGGAGATTAGAGCCCTCATTTTGGACATTAGAGAACTATTAGGTGCTTTTTCTAATGGTACTTTGTGTCGTGTTCATAGATTTGCTAATGCTGTTGCAGACTTCTTAGCAAAATAGGCTTGTAATCTTGCCTGGCCTTTGTATTGGTTATCTTACAATCCACTTGACTCACTTTGTACTAAAGATTTACAGCAATAAAATATCCTTCTCAGTTCAAAAAAAAAATCAAAATCTGTCCAATTAACTAACTCTTCAAAATGAAAATCTGTTTTTGCGATTAATTCATTCTTTCTTCGTTCTCTTCATTTTGTTTTCTTCATTTTTCCCTCTCTACCTCTAAAAATAAGAAAAAATAGAGACAACAACTGACATACTTTTGAAAAAAATACTTAAGGTTAGAAAGCATTATGTCTTAATTTGGTTGATTATTTGAAATTTAAAAAAATAGATGTTCTGATGTAACGAAATCTTAAACCAGTTTTAGCTTTAACGAAATTCTTCCCTTCTGTTGTCATCTTCTATAATCAAATTATGTGATCTATTTTTTATGTTGATGTTAATTAAATTGTATTTGAATGTCATTTTTGCACTTTTTATATCTTTTGTTGTTGAATCTACGTGTTTTTTATGATGCTGATGTTATGTCTTGTGGGTATGTTTAGAAGTGGTAGCGAGTGTTTTTTGGCTTTTGATTTAGTTATCTATTGTGATTTAGAGAAGGAATGATAAGTGTACATGGTAGCACAAAGTCTTTTATGCGGGAATAAATTAGCGACCAAAGGCAACTTTTCATGTTAATCAAATGTAATAGACAATATTATTTGATGTCAAATTCGATGCTAAATTTAGCTACGAATGGACAAATTTGGCAATAACATGACCTTTTCCTCACTAAATTTATTGAATTTTCTATGACAACATAGTGTGGAAGCTTTCTTCACTTTTTTTGATCGAAAAAAAACTTTCATGCAAATTTCTGCAATGAATTTCCAAGCCGGGTGAGATTGGCGAGCCCATCACAACTGCAAAATTTTCACCGCCAACTCTAATTATGAAAATTTTATACTTAGCTGCAAATTCTAAGTTGAAGAAACCTGTCGAACCGAAATTGGGTCAAGGGATCAAAACTTTAATGGCTAGTCTAATTGAGGTCCAAAATTTTGAAAACCATTAAACTAACTATTCAACCAACATTTTTTAACCAATGGTTGAATTATTAATTCCACCGCTGGTTGAGAACATATTTATTTATTGGGAAAATAAAATTGTTAAAATAAAGATTGTCTCCCTCAGCATAACATGATAAAAAAACTGTCATAACAGCATCAAAACCCTAAATAGGAAAGTTGCCTCCCTTAGCAACCTATAACTCATGTTGCAAACCCAGAGGCATGGTACCCCTTTCTTCACTTTCCCTATTATTTTGGCTTTTTCTGTTGAATTATGGGTAATTAACATTAAGTTTCCTTTATATTTTGATAATGTACAAAATGTTTTGATGATGAACAAAATATTTGACTTGAAGTTAAACACGTTGGAAAGCTAAGAGTTGCAAACCAAAGCTCTGCAGACATGAAGTACGTTATTTGGAAAATAGCATGCTCAACGTACGTCTTACAAATCCACAACGTACGTCATTGAACACCAACGTACGTAGAGAATTTACAAAGTATGTGAAGGTGGTACGGGAAGAAAACAGAGGCTACTGGATTATTTCAGATCAAGAATAATGTACGTCATACATGAACAACATACGTAGTGAAGGTTCACAACGTACGTCGAGAAAAGAGAAACATACGTCAATTGGAAAGCTGACATGATCAACATAAGTCATAATATGCACAACGTACATCAACTGGAATGCAGCATGATCAACGTACGTCTTGTAAGGACAACGTATGTTAACTGGGTCACAGAAAGCTACAAAAGCATTAAATGCACTCCAACAGCTAGTTTCTTCAAGGCAACGGTCATATGACATGAGATGCTATAAATACATCAAGAGAATGCCAGAAACATGTTGAACAACCTCAAAAATCATTGTACCAAAACTCCAATCAATTTCAACCATAAAGAACACTAAATCAAGCTAGAGATCAAAGTTAAAGCATCAATCTCATTCATTCAACTATAGCATAGTGCTTCATCTTTTGTATTCTATTTTATAAACTCTTTGAGAGTATGAGATAGGTTTGTTGTAACCTATAGAAAACAACATTGTAGAGGTTTGTTATGAACCTATACAAAACAACATTGTAGAGGTTTGTTGTGAACCTATAGAAAACAACATTGTATAGGGCTTAGAGGTGTTGAGCTGGAATCAACCTCATTGTATTGGCTTTGTTGGATTGACCCGAAATCAATTACTGTTATAGTGAAAATCCTAAGTGGTGAGATTAGGTAGTGGATGTAGGCAAGGTTGACTGAACCACTATAAATTCTTGTGTCGATTTCTCTCCTCTCATTTCAAGTCTCTTTTGCTATCTAATCATAGACCAAAAATTCTCCAACATTTTCCTCACACTGCCTCCTCTATTACCACCACCAAAATCCTCTCAACACCTCCTCAAAGCATCACCTACCACCATCGCACGACCACTTTTGCTGGCCAATGTTGTTAAATCAAAGCACTATTATCGGTAAGTTTTAGAAATTTAGATAACTTGAGTTTAAAGGCTTATCCTTATGTTTCTTCATGTCCTTCTTTTGAAGGATTGGTTATAAGGACTCTAATGTCCATGTCTAGAGTTTAACTATTGTGTTTCATTTTTATCATTTTAATGCTCTTTTTGAAATATAGTAGCTTGTCTGATTTTTCAAATATCCAACTTATTGCTCTGTAATCACGGTTGTTTTCAGGAAAATTTGAGGAGTCTCCAAGATTGCATGGAAATGTTCCCCTATACAACTCGCAATGTGCGCAATCATTTACTTGGCCCTTTTGAATATGGATTATTTGCTAGTTATGCAAAATCAGAAGCATGGTATCCTTTTCTTCAAATTTTCCTATTATTTTTGCTTCTTCCCCACGCTGTCGACAATATTTTACCGATATGTCAAATATTTTTTGTCATGATATACGATCATGGTATTCTTGTTCAAAAAATCTATGAAGGATGTTGAGGTGAATGAGAAAGATTCAGAAGCTAGTTAGTAGAGTTAGCACAATAATTTTGTTTAATTTAGTACATTAAAAATTGGACGGAAACTAGTCGAACCAAAATAAGTCAACATTGGGATAAAAACTTTGATGGTTGGTCCGGTTAAGGTCCAAAATTTTGAGAACCATCAAATTGACTGTTCAACCAACATTTTTTAACCAATGGTTGAATTATCAATTCGACCGCTGGTTGAGAACATATTTGTTTATTGGGCAAATAAAATTGTTACAAAAAGATTGCCTCCCTCAGGATAACAACATAAAAAATCGACGAACATCATAACAGAGTCAAAACCCTAAACTAGAAAGTCAAGTCTCTTGCCTCCCTCAACAACCTACCACTCGCACTGCAAACTCGGAGGTATGGTACCGCTTTCTTCACTTGCCCCTATTATTTTGGCTTCTTCCCCACAATGCCTCCTCCATTACCACCATCAAACTCCCTCTCCATACCTTCTTAAAGCATCACCTACCACCACCGCACGACCACTTTTGCCAGCCAACATTGTCAAATCAAAGCACTATTATGGGTAAGTTTTAAAAATTTAGATAACTTGAGTTTGAAGGCTTCTTCTTATGTTTCTTCATATATGCCTTTCGAAAGATTGCTTTCATGGAATCCAATGCCCATGTCTAGAGTTTAATTATTGTGTTTCATTTTTGTCATTTGAAGGCTCTTTCTGAAATATACTAACATGTCTTGTTTTTCAAATATTCAACTTATTGCTCTATAACCATGGTTGTTTTCAGAAATATGAGGGGGTATTTCCCAATACAAATTCGTAGTGTGTGCAATCATTTATTTACCCTTTTGAATATTGATTATTTATTAGTTATGCAAACTCAAAGGCATGGTACCCTTCTCTTCACTTTTCCCTATTATTTTTGCTTCTTCCTCACATTACCGACGATATTTTACCGAAATGTCAAATATTATTTGTTATGATATACGACCTTCATATTATTGTTCTAGATCTATATGGAGGTCGTTAAGGTGAATGAGGAAGATTGAGAAGCCACGTTAGTAAAGTAGTTTTGTTTAATTTAGTCCATTAAGAATTTGACCAAAACTAATCGACCTACAATTAGGTCAAAGTTAGGATCAAAACTTTAATGGCTAGTTTGCTTGAGGTCCAAGGTTTTGAAAACCAATAAATTGACTAATCAACCAACAATTCAACCAATTGTTGACTTATTAATTCAACCTCTGGTTGAGAACATATTTATTCATTGCGCAAATAAAATTGTTAAAAAATTGCCTCCCTGGGCATAACAACATAACAAAATCACGAAAATCATAATGACATCAAAACCCTAACAGGAAAGTCAAGTCTCTTACCTCCCTTAGCAAGCTGCAAATTGTGCTGTAAACTCAGAGGCATGGTACCTCTTTCTTCACTTTACTATATTATTTTGGCTTCTTCCCCACACGGCCTCCTCCGTTACCACCATCAAACTTCCTCTCCACACCTCCTCAAAGCATCATGTACCACCACTGCTGGACCACTTTTGCTGGCCAATGTTGTCAAATCAAAGCACTATTATCGATAAGTTTTAGAAATTTAGATAACTTGAGTTTGAAGGCTTCATCTTATGTTTCTTCATATACGCCCTTTGAAGGATTGGTTTCATAGAATCCAATGCCCATGACTAGAGTTTAATCATTGTGTTTCATTTTTATCATTTGAAGGCTCTTTCTGAATTACACTAACATGTCTTGTTTCTCAAATATTCAACTTATTGCTCTCTAACCATGGTTGTTTTCAGGAATATGAAAAGGTTTCCAAAATTGCACGGAAATGTTCCTCAATATAAAATCACAGTGTCATGACCCGTTTTCGGACCATGACTGGCGTACGAGATGAACCGTCTATAGGAGTCCGACCCATCTCGCATAAGTCTCGGAGATACAGACATTCTACCCAAAATTATTCATTAATTCAAATACTTAATATTTGTAAAACATTTATACTGAAACTATATATTTATATAAAATGAATATAAATTTAAAAGGTTATTAACAAGTAATTGTGAAATAAAATCCCAAAATACAAAATGTTGCCTAGTAACCCAACAACAACCCGATGTGGAGCTCTAATAACATATACAAAAGTAGAGCCCGAATGAGTGACACTCACTATATAAAAAATATGCCTCACTGGGATCGAGGTGTCGGACGGTTGCAAAGCGTCAAAAGATGTCACCTGAAAAATAGGTTTACAGATATACAAAAGAACAAAAGGGGTAAGAAACCCTAGTGAGGAAAGGACACTCCAGATCGACTCCAAGCCTCACATAAACCGTTTTGAAAACAATTTTAAAAAAATATACCGCATACTTATATACAAGATACCATATAGTATACACGCTACATACATAGTAGATTTCAGAAAAATCATTTCACAAAAACGTTTGCACCCAAGGCATACAACATGCAGTCAGACAGTATTAGAGTTATATATATATATATATATATATATATATATATATATATATATATATCATATCAGAATATGAGACCAGAACAGACAGAATAATATTGTGGACTTTGCCACCGGACAAAATAGAGCATGTATCTGGCTGGATACACGGTCACCCCATTACCCCGGTAACTAGGGCCTTGACAGAGCATTGACATACCAAATGTTACGTACCTCGTAACTAGGTGTCTCACATCAGAATATTATATACGAATAATATTACAGACGAGTATGCAGAGTATAAACCATTTTACAAAAAATATTTATATATACCATATATAAATATTATATATCAGAAACAGAAAATTTTTGTAAATTAATAATCACATAATCCATATTATTAATTAGCCAACTAATTATTATTCCAATTTCAGATTATAGCCAGACACAATAAAAATTACATATAGTCTGAAGACACAACCTATGTGTCTGAAGCTGTCATTTCACTAACCTGAAATCCGAAGTTAAGGATCCAGTCAGAGGCCACTAGCTGGTGGTTGATCCCGTTGGCAAGGACACGAAGCTGAATAATTACAGATATAACAATTATTAAAATGTGTGACCGTTAAATGATCACGTTTTCAAAGTTTAAGAGGTAACATGACGTCATTTTTGCAAGTTCAAGGGGGTCCATAAGTGGTCGCAAAGTTCAAGGAGAAAATTGCATGTTTAATACAAGTTCAGGGGGTTCACATGTATTAGGCCAATTTACTTATGTCTTACCTGGGTAGGAAGGGACGACTTCTGATTCAAGAATAATAAAAAATGCTTTGACTAGAGCATATCCTCTAAATATACCAGAAGGTATGTATAAATATTATATATAAGATAAATAATATGGATGCATGAAATGTCAAAACAATTTAATTACTAGTTTCATTCTTTTTTTTAGGAAAATATTATCTTGTTGATACTGGATTTATGCTAAGAAGTAGTCTTATCACACCTTATAGAGGAGTACGATATCATTTGAAAGAGTAATCACAAAATCCTCTAAAAAATGAGAGAGAGTTATTTAATTATCGGCATTCTTCTTTGAGAAATGCAATTGAACGCGCTTTTGTTGTCCTAAAGAAGAGATTCCCTATTATTGCAAGTGCAACGGAGCCTAAATATGGTGTCAAAACTCAAAATAAGATTATAGTGGCTTGTTGTATTTTGCATAACTACTTGATGGGTGTAGATCCGAATGAAAAAACTACTAGATGAGGTTGATGCCGAACTATGGAATAGACCTATTTCACAAGAGAATTGTAATGTTGATGAGGGTGAGGAGACACGTAAACGAGAGTACATTAGGAATTCTATGGCAACTTCTATGTGGTTGGATTACACTACATGATATTAAATTTTCATTTTGTTATGTTGTTTATTAAGGTTGCACTATTTTTTTTTAAGCAAAGGTTGCACTATGTTAACAACTTTTTTTTTATTAAATTGATGGACTTTTCAATTTTATTGTTTCTTCATGCTTATTTGTAACTGATGGATTTCTTGGACATCCTTAATCAATATAGTGCTTCCTTAATCAGATATGAAATCAATTGTATAAAATATAACTATTTTATACATTTTCTGATGGATTTCCTGTCTTTCAAAATATACATATATGTTTAACTGATGGACTTCCTGAATAGTTTTCCCAACATTTATTCCGTGAGTAATTTTTAATCAATGGGTTGATGCAAATATTCTTGTTAAATTAAAAAATTAAACTATCTTCTTTGTATTTTTTATTGTCACAAAGGATGCCACCAAAAAAGAAGGATTTGAACTTAGGAAGTGCAAATGCAAGTAAGAGTAATGGCTAATGCGTATGGTCAAAACCTATGGATGACGCTCTTGTGGAAGCATATTTATATCAAGACAATATTGGTAATAGAGTTAATAGGTCCTTTACAACACATGCGTTTGACAACATTTTGAACGAATTGTTGGAGAAATTTCCTGATAAACACGAGAAACTTCAAAATCGTGTGAAACATATGAAAAAGAAATCGTTTGCATGCTATGAAATTTCTCGAAGCTGCTGCAAGTAACTCCCCAAATCATTCTCAGCCAGATGGGAATGCTTAATATGTCAAAAATTGATGATCATGTTGAAGTGCCTTCAAATAATAAAAAACGTAGGAAGGGTAGAGTGGATGAAGAAGTTTCACTTTTGAAGATGGGACTTGATAATGTTGCACAAGCTATTACAAATTCAACTGCTGCATTGATTAAAGCTACAATTAGTAAGCTTCCCATCTCAGAAAGTGAAGTGTTTCATGTTGATTGATTTAGGTATTGATGAAGAAAGTTAGGATGCAATATATCTCTATCTTATTGAAAAGCTAGAGAAGTTGGGAGCTCTTCTTGGATATCCGCCAGAACATCGCAAGAACTTGCTACTTCAAATGATGAGACAAGTTAATACACCAACTAATTGATTTAGCTTAATTACTCAAGTAGTTCATAGAATATTTGTGGTTAGTGGCCTCATAGGTTGTCTATAAGCATAAGTTATGCTCTCTTTGTTTGGCTTCGGCAAGGCTAAATTGGCCAACTTCTTTGACACCTATTAATGATTTCGATTACTAAAAAAAAATATGAATAAGGGTATTTTTGTATTTTGACTTTTAACATCATAATTTTATTATTTATACTCCTCTTTTTTTTACTCCCAAACAAGGATTAAATTTATGTTTGTCATTCCCTTCCCTTTCCATTCCTTTTCGGTTATTACCATTCCTTCCTCTTCTATTAATTACCCTTCCTTATACCCCATTCAAACACAAAGTTAATATCCTCTCCTCTTTTCAAGGTCTTTATCTAACGTTGTATGTGTAAATAAATAAGAGGGGTGAGCCCTATTTATAGAATAATTAAGTAATGAATGTGGATATATAGTGGAATGGTAATTGATAATATCAAACATTATCACAAAGATAATTCTAATGAATAAGATAAATATTAATGTATATTATTATCTTATTAATAAATAAGATATTATCCATTGTTATCAACAAAATAATTTAATTCTATAATTATCTTATCGATAAACTTAATTATTCTTTTTTCATTGGACTTGAAATTTTTTTACTCTACAAGACAATCTACCAAATTTATCATTCAGTTAATATAAAACAAATACCCACAATTTACCAATCTATAATTCACATTCATTATCTACTACCCAATCTATCTAAATCAAATACCATCCATAATAGACATAAATTCAAATATATTAATTCATGTATCTCGAGTAACATACAAAAAGAAATGATATAATCCTCTTCTCTTAAATATGAAAATTAAAAATCACAAAACCTATAAAATATGCTCGGTGTTTGTTTTGTGATAATATATTCATTATTCATGCATATTCAACTCTTAAAAAATGTTTTAATTCTTAAAATATATTTTAATCTTTTTATGTTTTTCTATATAATCTAATTCTGTAATGTAGTTTCGTATTATAAAAAATAAACAGCGAAGGCTCAAGAAATACACGCAAAAACTTCCGTTTAAACAAATACATTAATAGCATTTGTTCTAGGCATTTACTTGGCTCGAGAAGCTTAAACACTTGCACAAGCTCTTGGCCTTGACCATACAGAAAGGGTCCCACTTAAGAACCCGTCGGCGTTTGACCACCGACAACCGTCAGACACGACTTGTCGTTTCGACACTCCCAAGCTTCCAATTCCAGAAAAAGCAAACAAAAATAAAATTAATTAATATTAGCTCTATTTCTCCCTCATATTCTTTTTACGTTGCCCCTCCCTCTCTCTCTCTCTCTCTCTCTCTCTCTGATGCTTTTGTTGTAAGCTTCTCTCTCTGCCGGCCACCTCGTTCGATCTCTGTCGTCAATTCTCTCCGATCATCCGATTCCGCCGTTTTACTGACGCTACACCTATATACAATCAAGTACTTGACTCTTTCATACACACACGCTCGCGCCCCAATCTTGTGTGTTCTTTCTCTCTGTTTGTGGATAATTGGTGGTGGTGCAGATGGAGGAAGAGGATTACGTAGGGAGTGACGAGGACTGCTTTTACGCCGACGACGTCGACAACGACGATCGCGACGACTCTCTCGATGGTATCGAGAACGACGACTCTGATTTCCACTGGGCCCCACCTAATGGCTCCACTACCAAGGTAGCTTGGAGACTCAATTGGTCCCCCTGTCTCTGTCTTCTTAATGCGACAACTCGATTTTTATGTCAAATTAGTCGGTTTAGTTAGTGCTTCTGTTATTATGATGCGATTTGGGAATTGTTGTTGCAGTCAGTGAAATGTTATTTTGTTTCGGTTAAAGTTTGTGCTTTCGGATTGATCTTTGCTGTTAATTGAATAGTGAATTGGCGAATTTTTTAAATTAGGCCTTATCGAGAAGTTTAAACCCTTATTTACCAAGGCAAAATAACGGGATTGGAATTAATGGTGTTTTTTAGTAGGACTGATAATTGTTATCTTGATGACAGGTGATCACAAAAGAATCGCTCTTGGCTGCTCAGGTAACAAAAGAGACTCATTCATTGCCTTAGAATGTTGGTGTGTTTATTGATGTTCTAACTTGGGTTTTTCTTTGTGTAGAGGGGAGATTTGAGGAGAGTGATGGAATTGTTATCGTTGAGAGAACATCACGCAAGAACTTTGTTGATTTATTATCGTTGGGACATTGAAAGGCTGTTGGCTGTGCTTGTGGAAAAGGGTAAATCGTTTTTGTTTACAGAAGCTGGTGTCACCGTTGTTGAGCATCTAGATGTTGACACGCCATTAAACAAGGCATCTATAGTGACTTGTGATGTATGTATGGAGGATGTACCTGGTGATAAGGCCACAAGAATGGATTGCGGCCATTGCTTTTGCAATGATTGTAAGTACTAAGTACTCATCCCATGTTTGAGGTATCTTTTTCGCAATGCCTTGTCGCTTTGGATCATCTTTAAACTTGTAGATATATTAATATCAAACTTCAAAAATTCCAGTAGACGGCAGTCTGGTTGTCTATAGTATTATTGTAGGTATTACACTTACACTTATGCATTGTTTATAAAGTAATATATTTTCTATTTGTGGTCTTTGATCATTAGAGAGATTTGACTTTGACTTTGGAAACCTAAGAGTTGATGGCGTGGAGTTTAAATACGTATATGTCCATGCTCTAGGGTGCAAGGCTATGGTAATGACTGCAACACATATACTGTTGCTTATTAAATGACTTCAATCAATTCTTTGTTTGAAGGTTGGACGGAACACTTCATTGTGAAAATAAATGAGGGTCAAAGCAGGCGTATTCGATGCATGGCACATAATTGTAATGCTATATGTGATGAAGCTGTTGTCAGAAATCTAGTCAGTAAAAGGCACCCTGATTTAGCTGAGAAATTTGATAGATTTCTTCTTGAGTCATATATAGAAGACAATAAAATGGTCAAATGGTGCCCAAGTATTCCTCATTGTGGAAATGCCATACGGGTCGAGGAAGATGAATTTTGCGAGGTAGAATGCTCGTGCGGTGTACAATTTTGTTTCAGCTGCTTGTCAGAAACACACTCTCCATGTTCTTGTTTGATGTGGAAACTTTGGATCAAGAAGTGCCGAGATGAATCTGAAACTGTCAATTGGATTGCAGTGCACACAAAACCTTGTCCAAAATGTCACAAACCAGTTGAGAAGAA
>CAODLS010858670.1:0-17050 GCA_948243855.1 Flueggea neowawraea
GCAGAAATTGAGCTTCCTTGTTAGAGTGGAAGCAATGGCAGTGAAGCTATCACCGGGTGGTTCTAGCTTGAGGAGTGGTGCGGTTGTTTGGTCAGATGGGAAACACACTGTGACTAGCCCCTTGGTTGTGACAATGCAACAACCTCTGTAGTTTGATACTAGGAGTTTTGGGTTTTAGGAATTTTGGTTGAGTTTATTATATAGATTTGTATAATTAATTATCTTCCCCTCTATGTGTGATCGTTTTCTACATCCCAGGAAACGAGTTCGAGTTGGGTTTTGTAATGAAAAAATGTTGTATAATTTGATTATTAGAAAGGTCTATGTTCTCCTATCTGGTAGTGGAATTGAAGAATCAACAGCAAAATTTGTGAAAAAAAGGGTGGTTATAACAAGTCTAGTACTTGAGTACTCTTCGCTACCAAAGAGTCGAGTCGTCTTTTCCACAGAAGAATGTAAGGATCGAGAATCGATGAAGTCATCTCTAGTATTGAAGAGTTGGAATATTGTCTTTGTATTGAAGGATCGAGGAAGTTCTAGAAAATAATGTTATTTGACTAAGGAGGCAAAACATAAATAGAAAATAGAAAAAATTTTGTTTACATTTAGTTTAGGGTTTTGTTTTTACACTACATTAATAAAAAATTATTATTTAGATAATTGGTGTATTTTAAGAGTATGTTCCAAGGAGAATAACAATTTTTGATTAGTTTGGTGTAAAAATAAAGCTCTACACCAAATGTCAATAAGAATTTTCTAGTAAGATATAGTCTTTTCTTTCTGGAAGTCTTTGTTGTGAAATAGAATCTTCAACTTATACCAATCAGTGTAATTTGGTTATATAGTGGATGCACGCATGGAGTACACGTGAAGAGCAATATATGATTGCTGTTGTTTATTCTGTAAAGTAAATTTTAGTCAAAGACTGTCTGTATCTGATTGTAAACCAAGCAGGTGAAGAAAAAAGACAATAACGACAATCATTGGAACAAAAGTCATTGCTCTGCTGTTTCTTGACGATAAAAGTTGTCTAAATTGAAATCTCCCTTTTGTTTTGCTCTTCCAGGAGAGCTTGGATGTTATGTTCATGGCAACCGCGAAATGAAATTCCGTCAATGGTTTAACGACCCATATTTAATATAGGAGTTGACACAAAGCTATTCTAACATGCTATTTGTTGTTAAATCATCTCAATTTCGGACCGAATTCTTCTGGTTGCGGAGTATTGGTGTCTCAGTTCTTCATCTCCTCGAAATGTAAGATGTGAGACCCTCATTTCTGGTTCACTTACTTCAGGACCTGCAAGTTTGCAAGGAAGCTGTATCTGTGCATGTCTGTATTCGCCTTGATATCACATAATCACCAGATCAAAGCACTTCAGTACCAGAATTTTATCATTATTTAACTGTACTCATGCATAGCTTCTCAAGATTCTGTGTTGTACATTAATGTTGATTTAGAACTTAATTAAAACATTTTTTTTTTGGTTTTGATGGGATATATCTGAATTAATTCATGGGGACTAAGCAAGGGTTAATCGTTACGTTAATGCTTAAAATATAAAGGCTACTAAATGAGAAAAACATGGGAGTGCATGCCTAAAAATGGAACATAATCAATGCTTTGAGCAAAAACGTTTGAACTTTGAAGATGCTTCTTATTCATAATTTTGCTTTACAACTACATGGACCATAATAACGCGGTTTTATTTGTTCTTTTTTGTTCTTGTTGGTCCATATATAAATCATGATGCCTATCTCTCTGCTTGACCTCAAAAAAAAAAAAGAAAGTCTAGGAATGATAAGGCGTGTTAGACTTGTCATTTCTTTTTGGCTGTGTGTGGAAAAGGAAATTTGAAAGTCTAGGAATGACAATACTTGTCAGACTTGTCATAATCGTATCATATCATTTATATATCATACATCAATATACATAAGATAAATATTACAAAAATTAAATTCATATAATTCATGTCGTGTCATAATCGCGCACTCATAAATCGTATTATGATGTCAGAATGTATTATTTAAGTTGGAGAACCGTTCTTGGCTAATTTTGGAAATTGGAGGAGGAATATGCAAATTGAAAAACGAAATCTGATTCTGTCGCTGAAGGGTTTTCTTTTTGCATTAACTATTAGTTGAATGTAAGTATGTTGATCTGGGTTCCATCAACCACTGTTTATCAGGAAATGGGGCTGAAAGATTGAGGTAAATGAAGCATACAATAAAGGGCCTGGATTGATTGCTTAAGCTATTGGGCCGGATAGACAAAAGTAGCCTATCGAGCTTCACAAGTAAGTATTCTAGTTGGTGTTTGATCGATCTAAAACTTAAAACGCAGCTCCAACCAACCGAAACTAAGTCAAGTAAAAGAATTACATTAAATTTACCAACGAGAAATCCAATGATAATCTTGGTTAATAATTGTACAAAAGGGAAGTAATCTATTTTTCATTTGCTGTGACAAGTTCATAAGAAGAGTTTGGTGGCATATATAGAGAAGATATGACGCCGAGTTTTGTCAAATGTAGTAAAAAAACTGAGTTTCGAGGTGTCGTCATTTTCAATACCCAAGTTGTGAAATTTGACCCCGTCATGGTTATGTCAAATGGGCATCAATCAAAATGACATAATCCCTAATGATTCATTGTTCTTTGTCCAATCTGACAGGATCTCTTCATCTCTTTGAGAAGAATCCAGCATCCAGGTGGTCCTACATATATATAGCCTTGCTTGGATTCATCTGTACAAAACACGGCATTGCCTGCGTACTGGGTGGCATCACCTTATGATCACTTCATTATCTGCTTCATCAACGCCTTTGCTTTCCTCTACCTCACCAATGTTTAGCCACTTTCGGATTTGTGTGTTTTTGGACAATTTTTTTATAAGTCATTTTATTTATTTTCTCCAAAAATTAATTGTTCATTTCTTTGTCTTGAGATGATTTTAGTATCAATAAATTATAAATTTATTGATTTTATTTTTGGATAATTTAAAGTTATAAATTTAGTAAATTAGATCAATATTTTCATTTGCTAGTTTAATCAGGTCAATATTATATATTTTTTTTATTGAGAAAAATAATATCTAATAATAAAAAATATGATTCATATTACAGGCCATTTAATTCAAATTTTGAAATCGAAATCAAAATATTAATTTTGTGTTGAATCCATTAAAGAAAGTTTATTTTTTCATCACAATTATTGAAACAATGAAACAAAAAATTTCCATCGTCTTACCACAACAATACAATTTATAATAGAAGAAACAATGCTAAATTTGATTTTTTTAGAGTTCGACCATTTAAATATTAACTTAAAATAATCCTTTTTAACACTTAAATAATAAAAAATTTCTTTTGTAATCAATATTTTTATTAATAATTTCTAATATCTGATTAATGCTAATTTGAGTCGGGCTGGTACACATCGGAAAAAAGGAGATATACAATTGATGAGCTCATGAGCACGTAAAAGAATTATAAAAACAGGTTCTTGAAAGGATGGGCTCCTGAGAGAGATGATCTTAATTCCTTGAATTAGATATTCCTTGAATTATAAAAAAATATTTCTATTTTGTTTTTTTGTCTGCTATAAAATAATAATTGGGCTTGTTTGAAAAGAATAGCATATTATATATTTTGTGTATATTTTATAATTGTTATAATAATTATATAATAAAAAAATATCTTTGAAAAACATACTATATAAACAATACACTGTATGCTACTCACCCAAGCAAGGCCAATAACAAGAATAATGTGTCAAAATGGTGGGCAAGGAGAGAGCAGTTTGTCTCTTCTTTGTTACGTCCTGCCATTCCGATAAGAAACGAATATGTTCGGTTGGCAGTCATGTCATTTCTTACTGTAGGGTTGCATTTAACACTGCCATTTGGGTCTTCTAATCTTATTTACTCCCATGATTTAGTTCACATTTAGCTTATCATCATCATAACTTGAGTTCCAACGTTATTGAACAAGACAAAGCAGAAAGCAATCAATTTGTTTAACTCCATCCGGCAGAAGATAACTTGGGACTTTCCGTTAGAAAAGGCTTTTCTTTTTTGTTTTAATTTATGGTTTTAAACTATCTCTAACTCAAAACTTTATTTTATAACAAATTTTCATAAAAATATAATATTTATATTAAAAATATCTCAAATTTATAGTTCTATTTTTAACTCTAAAAAAGAATATTCTCTCAATATTTTTTGTAAATCACATTTTTTTTTATTATTTTTTCACAAATTAAATACAAACTTAATTATTTCTTAATTATTTGTTTAATAAAATTAATTATGTAGTTTTACAAAATAAGAATAAGAACAAAACAAAAAAAAGCACGTGACCAGTGCCACAACACATTTGGTGTGGTACTGTAGCAAAACTAAAAAAAACACACACAAGTTTTCCTCCGAATTGGAGAGGCAACAACAACCAAGTTTTGCGTTAAACTCCAGTTTTCCTCCGGGTTGGAGATGCTCTTAAATCGGTTTCACATTTTTACTCGGGAATACTGTTGTGAGTGTAACTATTTTTTGAAAAAATATTGTAAAACTAATCTCGATTAATTTCGTTTCTGAAGAAAGTGTATTCTTTGTATCGACGCATAATTTTAAGGGGATATTACTTGTTTAGTCATTAAAATTTCAAAAATAAGTTTTTGGAGGATTAGGGACCAACATTTTTGTTTTTTCCAGCATTTAAGGCCGATAAAAGAAACTACAAAAAATACAACGTCTCTCCAGCGAAAAATAATTTAAGTTTTTGTTTGTTTTTTTATCAATTTTTATTTGATTTCAAATGAGAAATATTTTAAGACTGGAGGTTTTTATTTGGTATTCATTAAGTTTTCTTTTGGTATTTTATTTACATTATCATAGATTCAAAAATTAGAGGGAAAAGACCATTTTAGAAACCTAAGAAAATGAATAAAAAATTGGATGAAAATACAATTTCTATCTCCAAATAGGTTTTCCTATGTTTACAATAAAATTTTCTTAGTTCTATAAGTCAAACAAGTTTTCATTTGGTTTGCAATGAAAAAATTCTTAATTTTGTAGCAAAAGGAGAAAGAAAGAAGTGAATGAAAAAATGAAAAATATGAAGAGAAAAATGGAGAGATGATAGTTTGTTTGATGGGTTCTTGCATGAAAAGAAAGCGTATGTCAAAATAATTTAAAAAATTAAAAAAAAGGGAGAGAGAGAGAGAGAAAACATCATAAATTTCAACAAAAGGTCGTATACGTGATATATAATTTATACGTGATATATAATTTAGGCACTAAAGAAGGCTCCTCAGGTCAATCTTAAGACTCCTTTCTTCATCGTATTTTTTCGGTCCTCCATTTTAACTCTCACTAGATTACCCTTATCATTAATATTAATAAATCAACTAGAAAAATCATTTGTAAAATATTTTTGGATCAATTCACAACAAATACGTGAAAGAAATACCAGAATTAAACTTTGCTTTTATTTCTCTTTTCTTTTGTTTTCTTCTTCTTCTTCTTCTTCTTCTTCTTCAATAATAGTTAGTAGATATTATCTGTTATTTTGTCTTTTTACAGTAGAAAATGACTGCCCCATGTGACCCATTTTCACCTCTGATGTGCAGGAATCATGGAATTACAGTTATATATGGCTTACTTATATAATGTACATATAAGTTATATAATGTACATATTACCTATATATGGCTTACTTTATCAATAAAATATGAAAAAAAATGTTCACATCATGAAATTGTGTCATGGATAGTAGTTCAATTCTTTTTTTTAATTCTTTTTTCTTAAATAGACACAATTTTTTTGACAAAAAAGTTCAATTTATCTCATTTATAAATTGGAATGTGTAGGCCACAAGCCTCGCCGTTCTCATCAAACCCTAGGATTATTTATTTATTTATTGCAATTAGATTAAGGTAAACTAATCCATCTTTATTATCAGTTATTAAAACTTATAAGCAACGTTACTTGATGGAAATTATGCTTTGCTTTGAATATTTGGGTCCATACTACCTCATTTATTAATACACAACTTGTTAGTTGGCGTATCCTTCACTCCATCCATAAAGAAGAAAGATACATTTAATATATTGCATTAGGTTAATTGTTTTTATTATATTTTTTTATAAGATCACAAATATTGACTTAATCTTATATGGTGTGATTTACGAACAAAAGCATCAATTGATGTACGGTAAGAAGATAATCACTTGCATAATTTTATTGTTTTTCAGCCAGATGTCGAACAAAAATAATGATAATTTGACCAAAGAGAAGTTAGAATGAGGACATAAATTGAACTGTAAGTCGATGATGATAATAACTAAAGCCGCTTTTTGCAGATTAAAGAAGGATTAGGCTTTAATTACTTATATAAAAAAAGGATTAGGATCTGGAAGTTAATATATACAATTTCAATTTGGAGAGAGCAACTAGCTAAACAAGAGGGCATAAAAAACTCACAACTTGAATGAATAATCCAAAAATTCATAATTAACTCCCAACGACCCTCACAGAAAAAGGAATTGTGAGTGACCACATTCTTCACAAAATTAATTAATGGCGATTATTGTCCTCAAAGGTGCGAAAATGACTTTAAGCCAATTTCATGAAAAAATCGGTTTGTGACCTGAAGCCAATCACGGTTCCATAGTAGAGCAGAATTTGGAAGCCAGATAATTAGCTTACAATAATTGTTCCATTATTTGGATCAACTAGATGTATATTAAATTACAACTGAAAAAAAAAGATGTTAAAAAACTAAGACCATAAAGCTTTGAGGGTTTATTATTATTTTTTAATAAAGTATTTTGATACTCTCAGCATAATATTTAAAACTCAATGCAAAAGCCAAGTTGAATTTTAAGACAAAACTCAATACAAAAGCCAAGTTGAATTTTAAGACGGTGAAAATTAATGTTTTACTTTAAAGCTCTACTATGGAAAACGAAACTAATTAAAAACTACAATTTGCATGAGAAGAAAATAATAATTCAGATTATTTGACAATCAAATTTCACAGAATGAAGTTCTTTATTATTAAAAGAAAGGGAAATATCAGACATGTACTGTATATATAATTAAATAGTTAACCTTAAATAATCAATTATACAATCTGAGTCGGGTTTAGCATATATTTGCTAATTGTCTATTTATTTTAAACGAATGTCGATTGTGTTGGCTGAAATTCTGAATAGTCAGCTAAATTACTTTTCTATATACAATTTTAGTACCCATGATTGACATTTAATAATTTTTTAAAATTGCAATATAATAAATTATTAATTAATAGAGTATCTTCTACATGTGTGACAATTGGTGTTAGTGTGTCGTGTTAACTTGTTAAAATGACACGATTAATAAATGTGTCAGAATTATCCAACACAAACAAAATCAATTTACTACACATATAACACGATATGACATGATTAACACATTTATAAAAAAGGTCAGCTAACACGATATGATAAGTTTAATCAGTTTACACTCATCAACATATTAAAACACATTTAACTCAGTGAAGACACAATTCAATTAACCTATTAGTGATACACAAAATTAATTTAAAAAATAATCAAATTATTGTATAACCAATTTAGTAAATGGATCTTATATGGGTCCAATGATAAAGTTAAACTACTCAATGCGTATCGTAAGCGTATTAATTCAGTTATGATTTGTTTTTTAACGTGACACAAAGGTGTCGACCCTTTTATAACCTGAACATATTTGTGTCAAATTCAATTTCTTTTAAGAACAGATTGTATCGTGTAATCCCATTTTTTTCCAAATATTACAACCCTAATTCTCCACTATCATTAATTTGTCTTTCATGACAAATATGCCACTTCTGTCTTGTCTTTTTCAATGCTTTAAGAACAAAATAATAATTGAAAGATGTTTCCCAGACGCATGCATATGTATTAACAAAGGTTCCAACTTGCGAAGAGGTCCGTGACCATGACTCAGCGAGGCTTACGCGGCGGATGTATTGATCCATTCCCTCCGTCCCAATTGTCACGGGCTTAGAGTTTTAGCGCAGAGACTTCATCCGCGTGGTACCCCAAGACTCACGCATATCCAAGGTTCAGCCTTTATCCGCATCCGATGCTTACTAGTTTCGCCCTCCCATGGGCTCATCAGGGGAGCGGGTACAGCTCACGACCAGTGTGGTGCCTAGATGGCATGCAGATCCGTCATAGTCAAGTCTCAGACCAGCGACAAGCTCCCCAAACTTAATTGGATCGGCATGTCTGACTCAAGACAGACGCAACACCCACGATACGTACTCACACCTTCCGTTACCCCGCAACCCACACTTTAGCTCACCAGCAAGCATCTCGCGCATCCTGCGTTATCACGACAGTTGGATCGTGACATTCTCCCCCACTCAATTAATGCACGCACCGTGCATGAGGGGAACTCTTTGCCATCCTTCAAAGATTGTCCCGGATCAATGTGCGACTAACTTGCCTCTACTCGTCTCCATCTTCAATGAGAGCCACGTGCGCCAGACCCCACATCACTTTGGGAGCGCACCATGTGGACTCGAGCGCTCGGCGTAGTATCGCTGCAGCTTCCTGCCTACTCGTCCCCATCTCCGATAGGACCCAACTGCGTAATCGCCAACTTGGTAAAGAGCACTCGGCAAACTTCGCAGCGTGCACACTTCGGGCTCTGATACCATTTGTCACGGGCTTAGAGTTTCAGCGTAGGGACTTCACCCGTGCGACACCCCGGGACTCACGCATACCCGAGATTCAGCCTTTATCCGCCTCCGATGCTTACTGGTTTCGCCCTCCCATGGACTCATCAGGGGAGCGGGGACAGCTCCAGACCAATGTGGTGCCTAATTGGCACGCAGATCCGTCATAATCAAGTCCCAGACCAGCGACAAGCTCCCCAAACTCAATTGGGTCGACATGCCTAACTCAAGACAGACGTAATACTTACGGCACGTACTCACACCTTCCGCTGCCCCGCAACCCACACTTTTACTCACCAGCAAGCATTTCGTGCATCCTACATTGTCACGACAATTGGGTCGCGACACAATGGAGAGGAGAGCAAGGTGCCTATTTCGCATTATTGTAACCCTCCAAGTTGGGCAAGTGGCCTCAACATGTTATATATTTCCCAAGTATTTCAGTACACGCCAGAAGTATAGATAAAGCGTGTTTATCTTCAATCACAAGTGAATACTCGTATGTTTATTGTCATTTTAGTCCCATTTTTTTTTTAAAAAAAGAGATCAGTAGTAATTTCACATATTTTTTTGGGTTAAGTCTAAAAATTTCAACCCGTTAAAAAGTCAAATTCAAATTTTCACACACAGAACATTTGTTATATAGGTTCAAAGTGATCCCCACTATCTTTACAAAAAATGAGAATGGATTCACAATCCTATCTTAGTCTGATTTATTGGTATGTAATGGGACCAAATTCTTTGCGTGGGTCCTTTGCCTTTGTTGTTTTACATATCTTATTTCCTTAATTAGGACGGCAGATTCTAGTGCATATGTTTGTTTTTCGGATTTTTAACCTTTCTGTTACTTGTTAGGTGAATTATGTTGAAGGTTTTCGAATATAAGATTTGATAGATTCATCAATTTTGCTCTTCCTAATTTACCGTGAACCTTTTTTGGGTCTTACAATCTTGCCATCTCCCGTAGTTGGTATGTTTAAAATCAAGTCTGTTTAATAAACCAATTTTAGATTTTGGTAAAACTAGATAATCTTTCCTTCTAGAGGTGCAACATTTATTTATAATATTAAAATTTAGAAAAAAATTATTAATTAATCTTAAAATATAAAATTATATACTCTAGTAAAAAAAAAGTAACACCTTAACATTATCCATCAAAAATTGACCTATAGTTAAATGAATTAAGATGAGCCAAATTTTTGTACTTTTTTTTATAAGTCAATTTATTTGTCTTCCACTTAAAATTGAAAAAACGATTTTTTAATATTAGAATTAACTCCAATATAATAAGTTATTAGAGATTTTATTTGTATGTTTAAATTAAATTCACAAAATTAAGCGAACTATTAACAAGCTCATTCATCAATTTCATCGTCGGTCAGTAGATGATTGATTGCTAGATGGGGGTATTGTATTGGGGATCAAGGTGCTGATAATTGCATAGCTCTTTGCAAATGGAATTTGAAGCTATCAAATCTCGATTGATTGTAGCTAGGTTTAGTAAATCTGGAAAATCTCTATCAACGAATTTTTGAACTTCAGCTTCCGTAGATGAATTAGATTTGTAATTACCACGTCAATATCAGTAACAGTTACGAAAACCCTTTTTTTTTTAAAAAAAAGATTGCTCTGCATCTCCGTTCGTCAACACCACCAAACCTAACAATTTTGTTGTGTTAAATAGAGCTGAACACAGGTATGAAACTATTCAAACTTAACTGAAAAGAATTTTTGATTTTTGATTTTTTTTGAACAAAATTTTCATTTAGATTGAGTTTGGATCTTGAGCAATATTCGAATCGAACCAGAACAAACCGAAGAATTGAAATTAGAACCGAATATATATATATAGATTAACAATTAATTATATATAATCATAGATGTTCAAATCATTATGTTGGTAGGTTTATTTTATGTTGATGGGTTTGATTATGTGTTTAACAATTAACATATATGAAATATATTTTGTCTTTAATATTATTGATTTAATTAGTGTGTAATTTGTAATCTTATGTTGTGTAGGTTAATATTTTGTAGTTTAATTTGTTTTTAGATTTAATCTTTAGTGTAAAGTTATTTTTATGTTGGTTTAATTTATTTGTAGATTTAATATTATGTTGTAAAATTTATTTGTATCTATAAAAGTTTGATTGAATGTGTTTTTTTTTTTGAAAAAAGTCTCAAGAACATAACTGAAACTGTTCCAGTTTCTCCACCCTGAAAAACTCAAAGAATCGAACTGTTTTGTTCCAAAATTTTAAGTTTTTCAATTTTTTAGTTCGATGCCAATTTTTAAAATTAGAAGAACCAAAATTTCAATTTGATTTCAGTTATTGGATCAGATTCGATCTAAAGTAACCTATAATCACCTCTAGTGTTAAAGTGGGGAAAATCCAGAGTCGAAAAGAAAAGAGAAAAATTGAGGACAACATGAAAAAGACATTGTCATGCATGACGTTTTTTTTACTCTATACGAAAAGAAAATTGTCACACATGACAATTAGAAGTCTGCCTGGTTTAAAGAATTTTTTAAAATTTGAAAAATAGAAATTAAAAATTAGAAAATTATTTAAAATAACCCACCACTAGAACGATTAATACTGGTATATTCTGGTGTAAGTGAGGTTGTTAATTTGAATTCGTGTAACGTCTCGTTTCACATATAGATTTGCTTATCGCGCGATACTGAACCTATCGATATGCTTAAAAGAAGTGGAAAATCCTTACGGTGGGATGAGGCTAGCTTCCTTGAAGTTTTGCCTAGCCTGATATGTTGCTCGAATAGTCGTTGGATATGTGGTTTTCTATTATCAAAAAAAAAAATTAAAACTAGTTATTACATTTTATAGGAACACATTTTCTAAATATCATCTAATTTGCCGAAGACAAACACATAATAAAAAAATAAAAAATTATTTTCTAAACTAAATAGTCAGATTTCGGTTGGAATTTTTTAAGTCTTTTGAAAGAAAAAAGGTGAATATTAGCCCTTTTCTTTACATAAATAAACATCATCCATTGTTTTTCTTGCTTAAATTTTATTATAATAATAAAATAAATAAATAAGTTAATAAGGAGGTCGTTTACATTTTTGTGCTTGCATGAAAAATGGCTTTGGCAGGCAACATTAATTTTTCTTTTTAAGAATGGAAATATGCTTGTTCATGCACCCCCAAGGCCATGAAGGTATAAATTTTACAATTCTGCTCTCCTTACTCCGAATTTTCTGTTATCTTCCTGTTTGAAACATCAAAACTGATTAATACCTAGAAATCTTTTACTTGTTCGTGCACTCTGCCCACATGCTCAATTAAATCCTTTTCTATTGGCTCACTCAAAAAGAGAAAGCAAATTGTACCCATTTTCAAATAGTACGATCAAGTTTGAATGAAGAAAAGTAATTATGCGCTCAGTTAATTTTTCAACTGATGCAGTGTTTTTCCAAGAAAACAGCACATGCATGCGTAGACCTACGGTTGGCTATTTTGAATGTAAGTACGTATGAAGAGGGCTAAAGCTCGCGAATCCAAGCAAGGTGATTCAACGGAGACTAGTAAATCAATCTAACCTGGATCTGGTTAGGTGAGGTGGTGTAGAACATGTAGAATTACTGGAAAAGTGTTTTCCAGACACCATGATTTGATTTTTGTTAAAGTTCCAACCCAGTACCAATTTTCTCTAACCCACTCCCAGTTTCCATAGTAGTTCTTATTAGAAATCAAGTCTTGTTTGGCAGCTCATTAGGGTCTCATTACGGATCGATTCCTAGTTAATGTGACTATGGTTGAATTTGATAAAATAATATAGAAATTAAGAGTAAAATTGTCAATTAAACGATAATACATTTTTTTAAAGTCTGAAAATAATCTCATTTACTAAATTTAATATGATAAATTACATCTCAGTAATTTGGTTTTTGATATAAAAACATGAACTTATTGTAGCAGTGTATTTGATATAAATGAATTCTACAAGATTTTGTAGATCTCAATTTTTGTCAAATCCTGTGTTTATTTGATTTTTTATAACATTCAAATCCTTTGTTTGCAAACGAATGATTTATTTTTAGTTAGATTTTGATTATTTACAAATTCTATAAAAAAATGTAAGATTTATAAATAAATTTCATACGTTATCGATTTGACAAAATCACTCTTAGACCACACTCTTAATATGCAACTTAAATATCAGCTATAATAGTATATTTGTAAATAAAAGACAAATT
Source organism: Flueggea neowawraea (assembly GCA_948243855.1). Lineage (NCBI taxonomy): Eukaryota > Viridiplantae > Streptophyta > Magnoliopsida > Malpighiales > Phyllanthaceae > Flueggea > Flueggea neowawraea. Next base: position 12,947 of record CAODLS010858670.1, read on the forward strand.
ATTACTCATTCTAAATACAAAATTTATTTATAAATAAAGAATTCAATAAAAAAATTAAACATAATAATTTATTTTCATATACAATTTCTCATGCATTTCATTTTATTCCATTTACTAGAATGAATCAAAATTCATTTGATATCAAATATTATATAAGTGAATTTATTTGCAATAAATTGTAAGAATGATTCAGAAAAATTAAGTTGTTTACTCACTGGCAAACCAAGATAAGAATTAGGCCACCAAAACTAAGACGTGTATAACATTTTTAGGTATAATAGTAATGCACGAGGTTTGGTAGGCAGGCTTTTAATGGATTATTTAATATCAAAACTAGAATCTGAAGTTTACAAATTTTTTTCATGTACAAAATTGAACAAATTAAAGCATGACTTCATCATCCAAGACGTACTGTTCCATGTAGGTAAAATCTACCACCTTCTAATTAATCGAGCCATAACAAGACACTTATCTTTAGATACCATTCACTGTTTAAATTATAAGGTTGTTTCTTCCAAGCATTTTATGAATATAACACTGAAGATTTTAGTTTATATTAATCTCTGCCATGAACAGATTCATATAAATTCCGTACCAATATTCCAGACGTATACAATCTCATACTTACAAATACACGAATAGTTCATATAAGAATTAAACTCTCGATTTTTTAGTAATAAAATCGGATTCTAATAAAGTGTATTAAGCTATAAGTTTATCAGCTATCTAATTCGCAGATTTTTTTACTTAAATTGAAGGCTAAATTAAATGGGTGCAGGAAAGTGTCTGATTCATATTGGTAGAAGAATAAATTACAGATACAATAAGATTTCTGTATACATAAAACTATATATATGATCACATGCAAAGAATTATTCTGATATAGCAAAATTGCGTATTTTTTTTGTGCAAATGGGTAGAAAATATTTAATTTTATTAACAATTCAATATTAATAAAAAATGGAAAGAAAAGTGGTATAAAAAACAAGAAGACAAATTGTAAAACACCAAGATGATTTGATGGGCTTCAACAATTTCTTGTATGTCCATTTTCAAGCTGACCAAATGAGCATGGTAACAAAGGTATTACGCTATTCGTAACTTAAATTTTTAAAATCGTATTGTGAGACTTTTGTTTAGTATTTTTATTATTATTTTATTAAAATTTTTAGTTTATAACTATTTAGTTTTTTTATCCGTAATTTAATGACTATTTTAAGAGTCGTGTAGGAGACCTACTCAATTTTTCAATAAACACAATTTTATTTTAATCCCCAAACTTTTATCTACTATTTCATTTAATACTTTATATCCCAAATTCATTAAAATAAAAATCGTTCATTCAAATAAAAATAATTCGTTAAAATAAAAATATTGCATTAAAATAAAAATAATACATAAAATTTAAAAATTAAATTAAATTAAAAAATTACATTAAAATTAAAATATTACAAATAAAATATTAAATATTACATTAAATTAAAAATACTATAACCCATATTTTTCACAAATTTTTTACAAGCGTATTCATGCAAACACAGTGTCGCGGAAGTCATGTTCGACATATTTTTGTCGAGTATCGCTATGTCTTTCTTAAACTGTTGATCTTTGAGATACTCTATTTTTCTTGTTTGATCTCGAGCCGTTGTTCTTTTTCTTTCTTTTTATTAGCTTCCGCCGTTTTGAAAACTTTGCGATTTAATTTTTTTTCGAACAACATGTCGTCCAAAATGGACGCAACTTCGGAGACGTCGCTTGATGTCGACTTTCCTTTCCCATGCACATCGCATTAAGAGTACAAAGATAAATTTTAAGAGTTGAGAGAGTTTGATGGAGAGAAAATAGTGTTTAAAGTGTAGAAATGAGTGAAAAAATGTGTTTAGGGAGTATTTACAGGAAAATTGATAAAATTAGCCGTTAGAAAACAAAAATGTATTTTTTTGGCTCCCAACGGTACTCCAACGGTAATATTACCGTTGTAGTAAATCTGACTGTTAGATCAATCAGATCTAACGGTCAAACTTAAATATTTTTTTAAAAAACTAAATATCAGGCGCAGAACCCAAACGAAGTACTCCATCTTCCCACAGAAGGACTGACTACCAGACCGAGACACGATAACGTATCTCGGTCTAAAAGCTACAAACGGTAATCTCGTTCTTAGTCTCGTTGTAGACAGCCTTATGGTAACTCCAACACCTTCAACACCAACTCATCAAAAAGGTCAAAATGGTAATCCCGCTCTCTTCTTGGTCCTTTCCTCGAACCTATAAAAACACCTTCTTCAACCTAAACCAAATCGTGTCTCGGTCTAAAGATACAAACGGTAGTCTCGTTCTTAGTCCCGTTGTAGGCAGCCTTATGGTAACTCCAACACCTTCAACACCAACTCATCAAAAAGGTCAAAATGGTAATCCCGCTCTCTTCTTGGTCCTTTCCTCCCACCTATAAAACCACCTTCTTCAACCTAAACCAAACTCCCAACAGTACTTGCAATTTGCATGCTACAAATTTCTCTCCGAAACCCATTCTCTCAGGCAAATAACAATTTCACCCCTCACTCAAAACAATCTTTTCGTTTACATCCCTGTGTGAACTGACCCACATCCTGAACTACTACAACTAAGAGCCATGTGTGGCGGTGCCATCATCTCCGACTTCATCGCTCCCACCACCGGCGGTGGGAGGTCGCCACGGCGGATTACGGCTGACTTTCTCTGGCCTGGTCTGAAGAAACCCATCAACAAGAAGTTTTCAAAGCCTGTTGTTGTAGATCTTGATGATGACTATGAAGCTGATTTCCAGGACTTCAAGGATGAGTCCGATGTCGATGAAGAAGATGACGTTTTTGCTGACGTCAAGGCCTTCGCTTTCTCCGCCTCCGACGCCCCTGCTTCTGGTCGCAAGAAAGTCTCAAAAGGTATCGAAGAATGTTGCTTTTTCCCCTTTTTTCTCCCTGTCAGAGATTCTTTCTGGATTTTTAGTTTTTAAGTTGATTAAAGTTCGAAGGCTGATCTATTGTTGGGAAAGTTTTGAGCTTTTCTGTGTTTCATGGGACATGGAGATCATTTGTCTTTGTGGGATTTTTTTTCCTCATGTAGGATTATGTTTCTACTTGTGGTTTGATGATTGTGTTAGAAAGAGAACTTAGTATTTTTGTTATTTTTTTGATAGTTTATGTGCATTTATATCGATGATCAGATTGTGATGACGGATGTGTTTCATTTCCATGTTGGTAGGGAAAATTTTTTTTTAAAAAAACTTCTTTTTCCCATTTTTCTCTTCATTTATCTGTTTTTTTACTTGGGGTTACGATAATGAATGTTGAAAGTAGTAAGATTTTTTTTTTGTATTTTGGATCAAAAAGGAAATAAAGTCCTCTATTTATTGTGGGTTTGATCTGCCTTTATAAGTTAATCTTTTCTTTTTTTTTTGGCAAATATGTTCTTTCCGATTTCAATTGCGAAAAGGATGAATTTGTGAATCAGGCTTTGTGAAAGCTATAGCTGTGTTGTATCATATTGATCTCTTTTAGTTCAGAATAAAAAAGTATTCTGTTACAGAAGTTTCAGATCATTAGTGTGAATCAATTTTGTAAGAATTTCTATTTCTGATGTACTATTATTTGGCCTATAAAATTATATGTTCTGCAAAATTTTTTACTTTAGTTAAAATTTAGTCAAAGACATTTAAACTATTTAGACTGGTTTCAGTTGTAATTGTGTTCAGATCAAAGATCGTGTTGCTCCTTGATGATTTCTAGACCAGTGATAAGTTCTTATATGAAAATGTTTCTTTTTGTACGCTAGATTGTGGTTTTTAACAAGATTAGTTTTTTCTTAATTAGGTTTTTGCTCTTTATGATTGTGTTTGCTTTCTATTATGATGTTTGTTTTCTCTGAATATCTTTACTTTTGTGTAATTTATTTTTCCTTTGATTATTTTAGGCTCTGTAAAATCTGTGGAATTCAATGGCCAAGCTGAAAAATCTGCAAAGAGGAAGCGGAAGAACCAATACAGAGGAATTCGTCAGCGCCCATGGGGAAAATGGGCTGCTGAGATTCGTGACCCCAGGAAGGGGGTTCGTGTCTGGCTTGGAACATT
>CAODLS010858696.1:0-17923 GCA_948243855.1 Flueggea neowawraea
TCACTGAATACCCCACCTCATTCTTACCAATTTTACACCATTTTTTATCTCTCAATCTCTACTACACTCTCTCAAAAATTCATTTTTCTATAAATTATTATTATTAATTACTAATAGAATAGTTAATTTGTTTAAAAATTATTAAAAAATCTTTGAAATAAAATGTATTATTGGTATTATAGTTAATTATTGAATATAACAAAATTTAAAAACCAATTGACGGGATAAAATAACGGATTAAAAACAAAATTTTGAAAAAAAAAGAAAACATGAAACTGAACTGAAACTGAACCGAAACCGAACCGCCGGTTAAACCGATTAAAATCGGTCAAAACTGGAACTGAAACCGAACCGAAACCGAATCAAACTATAAAAACTACGATTCGATTTCGGTTCTTATATTTGACAAACCGGAATCACCGGTTCCAGAACCGACAACAACTCTACAATAAGGCAACGCGATCAGAGATGGCAATGATTGAGTCAACTCAATGATTTTCTGTCAAAAATCAATTGTAGTCCTCAAGTGCCCAAATAATTATTACATCACTCCCTGTTTTGGGAAAGTAATTTCAAATAGTCCTAACTCCTTTTATTTTGCAGCTACTAGAAAATAAACAATACGATTGACTTGCATTTATAAGGAAGTATGTCACATTTTTTACTCTTACTTTCAAAAAATCCGAAGAAAAGAGTGAGAAATAATTGATATGGTATGAGAATAAAGATTCACTAGTATACTCTTAATGACAAAAATATAATTGCGAACGTTATATTCTTCACTAAAAAGATAGGTTACAAGGAGTTAATTCCTCAACTCGCTGTTCATTAAATAGACGTTGACAACAACACATGAGGTATGTTTTACTCCCCACACTTGTTGATACTCTACAAAAATAATTACTGACTTGAGCGTCGGAGAATCTCGACATCTTCTTATTTTGTATTTTTCAGGTCTCAAGTCGACGTTTTCTATTCTCAATTGTTCAAATTTTCTTCTTTATTATTGTTTATTTTTCAAGGCAACAACAATTTCAATGAAATCACAAGTCCTTATAAATGTATTTTTAAAGAAGAAACATAATTTTCTATTTTAACAACACAAACAAGATGTGCAGTCATGTTTATTGATTGTCGAACTACAGGTTACGTAAAAAATAACTGAACAGTCAATAGAAGGAATTGACTTCCACTTACTACCAATTATCCTCTTAAGAACATTGGTGCGAGGCTATAGATTTCGCTGAAAGACTAACAATTTGGCTGGAGATGGGACTACTGTGGTTCTACCACAAGGTTTCATTGCTGAAGGAGTTGAGGCTTGTCAGAATTCGCATTACCGCTTTCATTTTCAAGTTAAAAATATAACCCACAAAAACGACACCAAATATATTTATTCAATTAACGGCCCTATTACTATGGAATTTTCCCAGTTAGTATTCATGGTATAGAATTGTTCACTTTTAAATGACACCAAATACTTAGAAGAACTATAATATTATGTTCGTTATTTGTTCTTGAATTACTATTATTTATACTTTTCCAACCAAATATATTCAATTTGAAGAACTACATTATCACATTCGTTATTTGTTCTGGAATTACTATTATTTATATTTTTCCAGTTAACTAATTATCATATGTATTATTTAGAATGCGACAACCTTTTATTATTTTGATATATGTTCATCCAATCCTAAGCCTGTAATATGCGAAATCCAAGTTTCATAGTAATTTATCATAATTTTCATTATTCTTTTAAAGGAAAAATGGCAGCTACAACTAGGGATGGACACTTTGGTCCAACCCTGCCAGAAAAAAGGACGGGTCTGGATTTATGGTGATGCCTAGTGACCCAGCCCAGTTATATATATTATATATTTTTTATATATAATATATAGTATATTAATATTAATTTAATGTATTATGTGTTATAAATTATAAAAAATGATGTCAATTATAAATTTAAGAGTTGTTTAATATTTATTAAAATATAATTTATATAATAAAATATATATTAAATTGTATTTTGATAAAAAAATAATTTTAATATTTTTTTAAGAAAAATAGGCCCTGGGCTGGCCGGGTTCGGCCCGTCTTTTTGGATGGGCGTGCTTGGGCCGAATCTTCAGCCCGGTTGACTGGGTCTGGTCCAGTCTACCGGACTGAAGTTTTAGGATATGGCCTGACCCAGCCCATGCCCATCCCTAGCTACAACCAAGGAAGACAAATACAAGACAATAAAGACCTTGCAAATTGGAGACAAAAAATGGACCATAAGAGTTATGGTGTTACGTAAAGGCGAAGAAGGATACTCTCAAAAAGGCCAAAAATACATGAACTTGATTTTGATGGACGAACAAGTAAATAATACATGTAACTATATTTGTCGATTTAATCTTGCAAAAAAATTATAAATCTATGTTATTGACAGGGATAAAAAATTTACGCAACAATTTGGAGAAACAATCAGAAAATTCAGCCATATATTGCACAAAGAAGACAGTTACCTAATAACAGATGTACTTATGAAAGCTAAATTTAGAAAAATGGAAAGCACACATCCAACAAAAGAAATAACAATCTAGAACAACACAATATCAAGGAGTTAAAAACTTATAAAATTCAAATCAAAGAAATTCTACCCGTCGCATTGCAAAACAATGAGAAAAATTGGTCAACAACAAATGGATGAAGAAGATGAGGACAACATATCGATAATTTTTTTTAAAAAAAAATCAACAAACTAGATTGACTGATTGTTTTGTTTTGAACACCAAAAAAATATACATATTTTTGCATTATAATAATTTCTATTTTTTGCCCCATTTCACTATCATGAACACTTATTATTTCACTAATCAATGAAAAACATTTTGTTATCTAAAATTATGATGAAAACGCGTGTTCATTATACTAGTTTACTCAAAAGGACAAACCGAGTGATGGTAATTGCATGGAGATCTTATTATTTAGATACTTGAAGACATTGAAGCATAAAAAAATGATTATATTAAGAAAAACGGATAGATATACAATGTTGTTTTGCAACATAAGAGCTATAACATTTCTGAAATTCCTTAGGTAGGTGCAAGCACATGGTCCGTCTTCTTTTTACGTATCACTAATATTCTCAATCCAATTGAGGCTGCCTACGTGAACAATCGGCTCAAAATTTTTTGGCAATCCTGGAAACATTGGCTGCTTAAATGTACCTGATATTGGTTCAAAAAGCAGCAGAGCTCTTCCTTTGTAGCCTAACAAGATCTCAAGACTTTCCAACATGTATAGAACTCTGGCATAAGTTGGATAAATATAAGGCTCTGAGATGCTAAAAGATTGAACCCCATTTTGAATCAACTCTTTTGGAATGTAAACTCCAATACTAAATGACTTGGTCCATGATTCCTTGACATCATATTCTTCCATGATCCATATGTCGAGCTGTGAGTTCTCGGTATAAGCTGCCAAGTAAAGACAGCCTCTGAGAATCACCAAATGAGAACGACGCCTGCGTAAGAAAATACAGTTAGGCTCAGGAACTATCCGAAATTGTTCATCTGCCAAGTCGAAGGAAACAATCGTCCGAAGAGGCTGTTGAAGGTGCATGTGTCGCAAAGTCAGCCAGTGAAGCCTTCCGTTCACTAAGGCATGTGATGGCTTTCGTTGAAGCTTGTACGATATTTGTCCAATATTTCTCCAGGAGGAGCTACCGAGAATGAAAACCTGAACATTTGACTGCAAAGAAAATCTTCGAGCAGGATTGCCTTCTTCTTCCTTCTTATAATATACAATTCGAACCACCTTGTACTCCTTCGTAGTTGGAAGAAAACCAGATCCAAATGACACAAATTGTTGCCTCGAAAACTGTTCTGCTTTAGGCAACTCTAAGTAATTTCTGCTAAAAGGGTTAAGAACATGTACTGCATTTTTGTGCAGCAAATCGTAAAAGCATATTTATCCATTGCAAGAGCCTGCAACAACAAAATCTGGCATGTTAGGCAAAATAATTCTTTTTACTGTCGCGCTGTTCTCAACATGACCAGAGTTGGGAACAAAGAAAAGCTGGTCTGGGCGAGGAAATTTGAAGTGCATTATAAGACTGGGATCCTTCTCAGACATACTAGAAAAGTGCATAAGAACGAGAAGAGTATCGTGCACTAAGTTCTTCCGCCAACGGCATACCAACTTAGCCTGCAGCAAGGACGTGACGGGGAGTCTTGATAGTATATTGTGTACAATTTTGTAAGGCAGACTGTCCATGGTTTTCAATGAGTGATTATCAGCTGCAATCTTGCTGCTTTTCTTGCAATTTTCCTCATGAACTTTGTCCATGATCAAGTCAAAGCTAGCGGGTGTGTAAAATAAAGAAGGGATGAAGCTGAAAATGTTGCAGACAAAGTAAATTAACAACGTAAAATATCGTATATAAACGTCAATATCACCCCTAAGAAAAAAAAAAGATGCAGACTACAATCTGCATTATCCCTGGTGTAGCCGGCAATCTATCAGAAAAGCAAAATGGCTTGAAGACAATTCCAAGGAAATGTATTAGTATAGATCTTTTAAAAAAAAAATGATGCAACAACAATGATTCTTTTGTTTATAATGATAGATAAACGACATTGTTAAAGTCGCAGCATTGATAAGTTCTGGAGCACAATCTTCAAAGGAGGGCTGTCAAAATCCTGACAAATAACATATTTTGAAGAGGGAAACAAAGATGTCATTATCTCCGAGAAATTTCAGGCAGCGTTAGATGCAAAACTAATTAAAACGACAACCAAGATGGCGTCAAAGCAAATGATGACAATGTACAACAAACCAACCTTACCATTGCTATTGGCTTGCCAACTGCTATACCCTAACAGAACCAAACTTGAAACTTGTTCTAATCATCATCTTCAAAATTGTTATCTCAATTCTCGAAGCAGAAAGAGACATTATTCTTGATCAGCGCGAGAAGCAGTTAAAATAGTTATATAGATTTTTTTTTCCATTTCTATATTTTTCCTTGAATGCAACTTGAATCCAGAAAGAACGGGGAAAACATCCGTTCACAGAGCAGTCAATTCCAGAAACTACAGGCACAACGAAAATTTTGCTAGTGCTGAGGCATGATCACAAATTTTGTGGACTGAATGAAAAATTCAGTTGGTTTGTCAAATAGGAGAGAATGAAAGGCTTTGATGAGCTGAAAATAACGTTTATAAAAAGTCTACGATCATCGTCCATCATTTCTACAAGTAACACAAAATGCAGAATTTACTACACCGAAACTTGGTGCAGACAGAGGATTTTTTTTTCCTGTCAAAGCACTCTTAAATGTCTATAACCGAGTCGATCCAGTTAAGGCTACCTACATGTAATGTTGTCTCAAACAAATCTGGCATCTCTTTATAGAAGAGATCCTTAAATGTTCCATGTTTTGGGTCTTAAGAAACCAATGTCCTGCATTCATACTCCAACAAAAGCTCACCATTGCTCAGCAGGCACAAAACTCGGACAAATCCGCTGTTCAAATAAAACTTGGAAATCTTGAATGATGGATCAAGTTCTTGCTCCAGACCCCTTGGCAAGTACTGTCCAATGCTGTATTCCTTGGCCCAAGACTCCTGAAATCCGTACTCCTTCATCATCAATATCTCCAAATTCCCGTTGTTGCAGAAAGCAACTGCAGAAAGGCAGCCTCCTAGAACAACTAGATGATAACCACATCTTTACAAGCCACAACAGCTTGGTTTCTGGACCAACTGGAATTCTTCGTCTTCTAAGTCAAAGGAGATCAGAACAGGATATTGGCTGAACCTGTTAAGCCAACCAATCCAATGAAGGCTTCCATTGAGCAATATCTGTTTTGTTTTTTGAATATGGAAAGACAATTCTCCCAAGCTCCTCCAGGTGAGGCTTCCTAGTGTGAGAATTTGAACCTCTGATACTGGCAATCTTTCTCTGGGTTGAAATCCGAACTGTTTAGACACATTTGTATGATAGACTATCTTGATCACTTTATATTCTTTTGTTCTAGGATGAAAACCAAATCCGAAAACAACTTCTTGATCGGAATCATGTGTGGATTTTGGTAGCTGCATATAAGCCCCTGTAAAAGGGTTGCATACATGAACACTATTATCTGACAAGTTGTAAAAGCATAGCAAGCCATTGCATGAGCCTACTATGTCAATCTCCGGCATTGCAGCTGCATTGATTCTTTTCGCCATCTCATTGCCTGGACTTACAGAAGGGATATCTATGAGGAAGAACTGATTCTGAATCGGACACTCACCGTTTAAGACTAGACATGGATCATTCCTTGCTGCCTGTGAAAAGTGCGTAAAAACAAGCTGCGGATCTTGTAGTAAGTTGCGCCAAGCTCTGCATGCATGCTTCATTAGCACTAGAGATGTTACAGGTAGCCTTGATAGTATGTTCAACATGATTTCGTGTGGTAGAATTTTCGCCATGTTTATTCAGGCTCCTTGGAACAATTCCTTCTGTGTGCTGTCTCTTGCCGAAAATGACTGTCAGATACTTCCCATTTTTTTCATCATGAATCAGATAGAGTCATAGACATTCCAAATTCAAAGATGAGATATGGAGACCGAAACTATGCTGCAAAGAAACATTTATATCGTTGTCTCAAAAAATCCAAATTAAACACAAAAGAGGGATATCATGAAGAGAAGGAAGTTTCAAAATCGTAAAAAACATAAATAGTAAGGTAGATTAAATCTTCAATACTTAGTTTTCTCCAAAAATGTGAACAAATATGTATACATCATTCTTCTGGTTAAGACAGCTGCTGCCATAGACGTCGCTTCAAAATTTGACGCGCAATCATGTTCTTAGTAATCATTTTCGGGGGAGTTGTTCTAGAAGATGTGCAAAATTGACATCAAGAACAAAACAACATGCTTAATTAAGTAGTTGAATCTTTTGTCTCCATTAAAATCAATCGAAAGCAAGATAAAACGAAGCAGAAACCAATAAAGAGTTCTCTGAAAAGAAATGCAAATGACTGCATAAGCAATGGCAACTTGGTAGGTAAATGTAGCTTTCAAATATTCTTATTTTGTCAGCCTTTGGTTTTACATTATTATCACACATGATTTGATCTCTCAAATGCAGAAACAGGAAGGTAAAAAATTGCAGATATAAACTCCAAACTGCTTGAATTAGTGTGAATTTATACAAACTAATACAAAGGAAAGACTTGAGAATGACAGAACAAAAATCTCAAGTATGACCATAACAGAAAATGAAAAATTTTCCTGTTTAATTTAAGCACCAGTAAGGTGGTCAATCCAATTGTGGCTGCTCATATGAACTATTGCTTCAAACCAATTTGGCATTCCTTGAATTTGAATGTCCCTAAATGTTCTGGACAGCGATCATATGCCACCAGAGCTCTGCACTTATGGTTCAACAGAATCTCTCCATTTTTCAAGCGGCATAAAACTCTGAAACAAGATCTTCTCCTGTAAAACTTTGATTTCCTAAATGAAGGATCGATGGCTTCCTCCAATCCCCTTGGTATGTGACTTCCAATGTTGAATTCATTGATCCAAGACTCTTGAATTCCATACTCCTTCATTATCCAAACTTGCCATTCATCTGAACTGGTATAATAAGCTGCAGAAAGACATCCACCTAGCACCAGCAGACATCCACCTAGCACCAGCAGTTCATAGTGCTTTCTATTTAGATCAACAGAATTTGGTTTTGGAACCTCCTGAAATTGCTCATCAGCAAAGTCAAAGGATACTAGCATTCGGCCAGGGTGATATCTGAGCGGCCAGTTTACCCAATGAAGTCTACCATTAACCAAAACTTGATATGATGATGCAATAAGAAAATATGATGTGTGTCCCAAATTCCTCCAGGTTGAGTTTCCCAAAGTTAAAATCTCAACGGTAGATGGTGAAATGACCCTGTGGTAGCGCCAGCTTGTCTGGCTCACAATCTTTGCTATCTTGACCAGCTTGTACTCCTTTGTAATTGAATTGACTCCAAACCCAAATGCAGTCCAATTATCTGCATTTTGTGTGGCTGGAGGCAGTTCCGTGTAACAGTTGGTTACAGGATTATAGACATAGAACACCTTTCTGTTTACTTGATTGGACAAGCATAGCAGGCCATTACATGAGCTGATAACATCAAACTCGGGCATTATTGGCACCTGAATGTTCTTGACCATGCCAATGTTTTCATCATGTCTGTATAGATGCACGGCATAAAGTTGATTTCTGTCAGGATAGTCAGAATGTAAGATGAGACATTGATCATTATCAATCATCTGGGAGCAGAGAATATTAACAAGAAGAGGATCTCGTGCTAATTTATGCCAAAGTTGGCATACAAGCTTAACATTTGACAAAGATGTTACAGATAATCTTGAGAAGATGTTGAGGAAAACTTCTGGTGAGAGGCTATCCATGGTTCTCGTTTATCAGTTCATCTATTCGTTGAGCTTGCCAGATGTTCTCTTACCCTGAAACACTATAAGGTGAGTGAGTAATTGATCTGTAGATGAAAGAAAAAAAGATCCAAATACAACAATAACAGCTTTATAACCAGTCATGAACTTGAAATCCTCACAAACAAATACCTTCATTTTTTTTTCAGCATAAGAATAGAACCTGACATTGATTACCATCAGAACTTTGCACAATGAAATTTGTTGGAGACATAGCGATTCATCGAAATTGCAGAATATGTCATTTGATTTATTGGAATTATTAATGACTCCGATGATGCTCAGGTCACAACATGACAAGTCTGCAGCATTGTGATCAACATAAAATGTATTAATAACAATTTGCATATCCCTATCATGCAAGAGAAAGCTGCCATTTTATGTCACTGTCATGGAGTCCTAGTTTGAAAAAGTCCACAGGATGACAAGAAACATTTCTTCCATTGCAAGATTTGGATTCGCCAATTATCCTGAGCTTGGAAAGAAGGTTTAAGGCATTACTTCAAAGAATTGGAGTATCCGGAATTAATTAAAATCATTGTTGGACTGGTAGAACTAATCATATAAGCATAACCAGTCACTACAGAAGATTAAAGAAAAACGGTTTTTCTTGACAATATTTGGGAATCTCTGCAAAAGAATTAACTATCATTTTGTATTTTTTTAACTACTGTTCTGTATATAATTAGTACTAAGAGGTAGTAGTTATCCATGAAAACTGAGACCATGATCAGGTATGCATTTACAAAACCCGAGATTTGATGGCTGCCTTGAGATGGGAAGAAGCTTCAATTGAATGAGTTTCAGGAATTACTGTTCCAATTCTCAAGGTGAGAGAATCAGAAAAAACTGTTGGTTCTGAGCATTTCTAGTTTGATCGGTCAGTTTCATTGTTTTGGTCGATTTGATTGTTTTTCTTTTACTCAATCTTCATGCTTTTTTTGATCTCTTAAATACAAAAATAAGAGCATCAGACACTGAAAGATACGAATTTAAGCACACATGAATTACTATAAGATAGATGGATTCATACAAGAGATTCTAAGGAAAGACATAAGAGAACGACACAATAGAAGAGCTCCACTATAACCGTACCAGAAAGTGAAAGAACTGTTTGTTTTACTAACCACCAGTAAGGTTGTCAATCCAATTGAGGCTACTCATATGAACTATTGATTCAAACCAATTTGGCATTCCTTGAATTTGAACGTCCCTGAATGTTCTGGGTATTGGATCATATGCCACAAGAGCTCTGCACATATAGTTCAACAGAATCTCTCCATTTTTCAAACGGCATAAAACTCGGACACAAGATCTTCTCCTGTAAAACTTTGATGTCCTAAATGAAGGATCAATGTCTTGCTCCAGCCCCCTTGGTATGTGATTTCCAATGTTGAGTTCATTGATCCAAGACTCTTTAACTCCATACTCCTTCATTATCCAAATCTGCCATTTACTGTTACTGGTATAATAAGCTGCAGAAAGGCATCCTCCTAGAACCAACAGTTCATAGTGCTGTCTTTCAAGATCAGCAGAATCTGGTTTGGGAACCTCCTTAAATTGCTCGTCAGCCAAGTCAAAGGATACTAGCATTCGATCAGGGCGATATCTACGCGGCCAGTTGACCCAATGAAGTCTACCATTAACCAAAACCTGAATGACCCTGTTAAATGCAATAGGAAAATATGATGTGTCTCCCAAATTCCTCCAGGTTGAGCTTCCCAAAGTTAAAATCTCGACGGCAGATGGTGACATGACCCTGTGGTAGCGCCGCCTTGTCTGGCTCACAATCTTTGCTATCTTCACCAACTTGTACTCCTTTGTGGTTGGATTGAGTCCAAATCCAAATGCAGTCCAATTATGTGAATACTGTATGGCTCGAGGAAGTTCGGAACAACAATTGAGTGCAGGATTATAGACACAGAACACATTTCTGTTTGTCTGATTAGACAAGCACAGCAGGCCATTACATGAGCCGATAACTTTAAACTCGGGCATTATTGGTACCTGAATGTTCTTTACCATGCCAATGTTTTCATCATGTCTGTACAGATGCACAGCATAAAGTTGATTTCTAACAGGATAGTCGCTATGTAAGATGAGACATTGATCATTATCAATCATCTGGGAGCAGAGCAGATTAACAAGAAGAGGATCTTGTGCTAATTTACGCCACTGTCGGCATACTAGCTTAACATTAAACAAAGATGTTACTGGTAACCTTGAGAAGATGTTGAGCAAAACCTCTGTTGGGAAACTGTCCATGCTTCTTGTTTATCTATTCATTGACCTCTCGTCAAATGTTCTTTTACCCTGAAACACGAAAAGGTAAGTGCATAATTGATCTGTGCTTAATTTAAATGCGAGAAATAATGTGCTAGATACAACAAAAACAGCTTTACCAGCAGTTCAGAACTCGAAATTGCCACAAACAATCACCTGCTGATTTTTTTCAGCATAGAAAAGAACCATTTTTGATAAGTCATTTTATTTGCTCCTAGCAGTAATCAAACTCTCAGACTCTGAGCATCTGAAAATGGTTCACAGCAAAATTTTGTTGGAGATTGTGATTCATTGAAATTTCCGGATATATTAATTATTGTTTGATTTGTTGGAAGGCTCAAAAACGATGCTCAAGTCACAACATGACAAGTCTGCAGCATTGGAATCAACTAAAATGTATTAATAACAATTTGCATATTCCTATTGCTTGTCAACTTTAAGAGAGAGCTACCATTGTATGTCACTGTCATGGAGCCTAATTCGAAAAGTCCACTGTAAACATTTCTTCCACTGCAAAATTTGGATTTCACTATCATGTTTGCCTGGAAAGAAGTTTTAAGGCATTCCTTCAAAGAATTGGAGCATCCAGAACTTACCCAAATAAAAAGTTGGTTTCTTTGAGGATAATAACTGTGCAGGATGAGACATGGATCCTTCCCAACATGTTGCAATCTCAAAGCATACCGAATAAAAACCCAGGTCTTAAGCTATAGACGCCATGATTTGCAGACAAGCTTAACATGAAGGAATGATGTGATGTGTTGTTCTCAAAGTATGTTGAACACAAATCTCAATCGGAAAACCCTCAGAGTGAATTTTAGTTCCATTTTGTATAAAATTGCTCTTCGTCTCTGTGTATCAGAAACAAAGACCCAAGATATAATGGCTTCCTGGAGATTTAAAATTGCTCTTTGTCTCCTGGTTTCAGGAACTAGCCGTTCCCTCGGTAAGAAAAGGGCAAAAAAAAAAAACAGTTCCAGTTCTTAAGGGGAGAGATTAATGTGTGGCAGGCTAGATACTATGCTGAGGAAGTGAAGAACAAAAGGCATTGATGTTTTGGTTTTTGGTTTGCTTTAGTCGGTTGGATTGTTTCGGTCATTACAGAATGAGAATCAAACGGTTCTGGGTGGTTCTGACCAGTTTTTGGTTTGCTTTAGTCGGGTTGATTGTTTCGGTCAATATGATTGGTTTGGTTGATGTAATTGTTGTATATTAATCAAACGGTTCCGGGTAATACTAGAGCAATTATTTCCAAAGTCCTTGAGGTTTGCTCTAATAGGCAATTTCATCCCTTCTTATGTAGCCAATTTAAGAATGGTTTGTGTGCACAACTCGCCCATAATCTGATCTATTAAAGAGAGGGACTGATAGTTTATTTGCAGATGATATGATGCCTTGCCGCTAACAATTTTTTAACTTAGATGTAATTCAAGGATTTTGGAAATACATGGAAGAAATTTCTAATTAATGTAAATAGGGGTGTAAGCGGTGCGATTTGGTAGGTTTTAAGTTTTCAAACCAAACCGCGCTGCAAATTGCGATTTGAATAAATTGCAACCGCAGTCAAATCACTAGTGCGGTTAAATTCACTAAATCTAAACTAGTGGTTGCGGTGCGATTTGGTCGGCTTGGCGGTTTGTGTTTTATTAAATATAAAAAAAATTAAACAACTAAACAAAATAAAATAAATAACAATATTAAAAAATAACTTTAATATTGTTTCATTAGAATTACAATGTCTCTAAAATATGAAAACTGCTTCAAAAATAAGAAAGATTGTTTCAAAATACATTAACCTTTACGAACTATCCTCCGAAAATAAGTACAATTATATAGTGTTTTCACTATCTGTTAATTAACATCTAACTAATACTAATGTATACCTATTGTTAGCATCCAAAATATATATTTTTCAGCTATAAAAAAATTTACAAAATTGCACATAATTTTAAAAAAACTCCAAAATATACAATATGAGGTTACATGGTTGTGTTTTGGTTTGAGCGGTTTTAATACATTATTAACAGCAGTCGAACCGCAAATTAGCGGATTTATAAAATTATGATCTGCAACCAATCTAAATCTACAAAAAACCGCAAATTGCAGTGCAATGTGAAACTAATTGGTCAGTTTTTGCAGTTCGGCGGTTAAACCTTACACCCCTAAATGCAAACATCAGGGATGCCAAAAATAATTAACCAAACTTCTGCAATTATTTTTTAGGAAAAACAATCTGTAATTATTTTGATTTTCCTTTTTCTTTTGAACAGGCAAAGATATTAGGGTGTATAGTTAGCAGAGTTTTGTTTTAATTTTGTTCTCACAAAAAAACTCAAAGAACATCGTTCTTTACCCAATAAATTTATATCTCATTGGTGTTGAAGTCCCCTTCAGTAACATATCAAAAATTCGATTAACATATTAAACATAAGGAAAAGAAGATCACCCTTTACCAACTAGCGATCACGCAGGGTTGGTCCTTCAACCTTTTATGCCATTTTGACACCCACAATACATTTGCGAAAACAGTATGAATCAGAATCACCCAAATAGTATAATAAAAATATAGCATTTTTTTTCTGATAGGTCAAATATACTTGAACAGTAATAAGTTATTTTAAAAAAAACTTAGTCTTATTTATTAAATTAAATTGATGAATGTGGTATATTTTGAAAACTATCCCAGTTATTATGCTGTTGTTGCTGACAGGTTATTGCTAGAACTCTTCCTAGGGGCTCATATGTTTTTGACCAACCTCCTGGGGTTCGTAATCTGTTAAATTTCGATAACTCTGAAAGGGTTACTCCTAGCGATTGTAAGAGGTAATTTGGTTTCGGCCTTGTGATTTTCTTGAGATATTAATAAAATTTTATTCACTGCACATTAGTGTGATCAATATCAACCTAGTTGAGTTGGTCGTATGTAGTGTTATATATACACCGAGTCAATCTAGTTGAATTGGTGAATTTATGAGTCGGCACTCGGCCTGTTTTATTAAAAAAAAAAAAGAAATTGCTGATGTTGCGCACGGTAGGTCATATCTATTGACCTATTTCTTGGTCACATTAAGCAAATTGGAAGGTTGGCTTCTTCAGTTGACCAGCCAAACAGAAGCCTGAAAATCTGTAATCTATGACCAGAAAATTGTTGATATTGCCTGTAGGTATGATCTTAACAATATTATTGTCTTGGAATCTCACAATCTTGCACCACCACACATTTCATATCTACCCACACAAACACATAATATATATATATATATATATATATATATATATATAATTCAATCAAAACCACTAAATACATCTTTGTCACTCATATTCACTGTGTTGTTTTGACCTACTTAATGCCGCGTATAATCCAATACACACTAAAACATATAGCAAAAAGAGAAGTTCAATATCCATCTACAAAAACAAATGAAAAATTAGCATTGGACTTAGCATTAATTGTTTATTTTTTAATGAGCAATTACAGAAATTATTGTTCGGCCTCATCCTATTAATTTTTTAATTTAAGTCATTTCTCTTTGTAAGAACTTTAGGAGATCGTGAAAACCTATAAGACCAATTCTTCTCTTGTTTTCTTTTCCTAATTTTTTGAATGCAATTCTTTAAAATAAAGAGTTAATATATTGAATCGCAAGTAACCGAACACAACAGTAGTAATTAGTTTGTTGATTTTTAGAAAAGATCATTTTTAAAATGGAAAAGTGGTATAAGTTTGAATCTCATAAAAGAATTATTAATGCTCTAATTTTTGAATTTATGCAGATTGAATACTTTATATCAATTATAATCATTCCTTAATGGGGCTTGACTTCATATGTTAAAGGGGATGGAATGGAGTTTTGACTTGCAATTGCTTGTCAACCAATACCATTGAGGATCCAATTGGCAATATAGTAAAATCTCTAATTGGATGATAAGAAGAATTATCTTACAGAAATCTAATCATATGGGTCCTGTGAAGCACTACGGATTTCTGGTTTGTTCTTACAAATTACCACACATGATACATACCTTGCATGGTGGAAGATATAATATAGACAAGTTATAATATTTATTTAATGGAAAGCTAATTTTCTTTTTACTCTTATTTAAAAAAAATCAGTTCCCTTTACATTAAAATTGACCGGCTACTAGCAAGCGCACTAGAATCGATGTAGTTTTAACAAAGAGTATTCCAAGGGATATCGAGCCCAAAGGAACGAGTACTAATATGTGATCAATTAGTAAATAAAAGCAATAAATAAAATGACTTTGTTTTTTGGGTTTTTGGATTAAAAGACAAGATAAATAAAGCAAGCAATTGACAAAAGGAGCAAACAATAATTAATAAAGCGCTAGAACTTTCAAGATTTCAACTAAAGAATCCTACTTGATACATTAATGAATGACATTTTAGGAATGAGTGTTCTCTCCACCAAGCTAGCCTAAAGCCTCTCTCAATGTCATTTATGACATACCTACATTTATTAAAAGGGTCCTCTCGGCATCAATTAGCTAAACTAGGTTCATTAAACCATTAGGGAATTTCATTGAACACCTTATGGACAAGCAATATTTCTATATTAAACCACACAAGTTTAATGCTTGTGGGCCTCACCTAACCTTCATCTCTCGATTCTTCAACTAGACTTACCTAAACTACAACCATGGTGGCTAATCATAATTATAGCCAAGCATAACAAGTCAATAAATCCATTCAATGGGCAATCATTCAAATTAAGAATATAAATCACGAGACCCATTAAAAAAGAAATTTCAAATATGGAATTCAAATGCACAAAAATAAAACTCGTTCATTAAATAACAAGTATTCATCAATACCTTACATCTCTAAGTCCTATCAAGAGATTTAAGCTACTATATTTAAAGAAAATACAATAAAGCAATAACAGCAAAAATAAAACATTGATATCAAACACAAATGTGAAGAATTAGAGGAACGGTTGATGTAGAGAAGCCTCCTTAAGTTGCCTTCAAGAGATTCCCAACCTTCAAGCTTCCTCTTCTGTTCTTGCACAAAATCCTAGAATGGTCTATCTAAAATTTGAAATAACAAAGAGAATGATTCTAAGAGTCACCAAGAATGCCTAAAAGAGTAAGTTTTAGGAGTATTTATACCCTTTTACATTATCTCAAAACCCTACAAAAATTCTCTCCAAAATGCCCCTAGAACGTGCCTTTGGTCCCCACTTGTTTGGCCCTCTCCGTCATGTGTTTTCACCTATGTGAACAGTGTCACGACCGTGACACTGCAACTGTGACAACGTGACAAATTTTGACAATAAACAGTACCCCGTAAACAGTAAAAGTGAATAGTATCACATGAACAATAAAATTGAACAGTGTCACGCCGTGACACTTCTCTGGATGGTTTTCTTCAATTTTCATCTTGTCACGACCGTGACGCCTTATCGTGCTTCATAAGGTTTCTTGGGACCTTTCTATTTTACATCACTTTTGCTCATTTTTCCACTCATTTTTCTCCAAATTAAATCATTCGACAAACATCACAAATATCATATTAAATTCAATACAAAAGCATGATTTGTATGATGAAAATATATAAATTCTTGCTTGATTTATTATGTAATTTTAGCCTACAGCAAAAATATAAATTAATTTCTGGTCATTAACAATTTGTTTTTCTGGTAATTAAATCAGATTTAATTAATAAAGCACAGTATATGCAAGTTCATGAACCTTGAGTGGAAACTAATGTTTTATTTTAAAGAACAATCACTAAACTTAACCATTTTGTTATATTCTATTAATGGAGGGCAATTATTATGAAGAAAAAAGGACAAAAAAACAAAGAAAAAGGCAACTCATTTAAGTTACAGTACCATGACTTTTAGTTATTATTATTGTTTAAGAGAAATTACCGGTAGAACTAACAGTGGCGCAAAAAGCAAAGGCTGTGAAGAGAGTGGATAGTGCAATTCTATTGAGTTTGGCGGATGAAGTCTTGAGGGAGGTGGCTGATGAAACTACTACAGCAGGCTTGTGGAAGAAGCTAAAAAGTAGGTATCAGAAGAGATCCCTGTCGAACAAGCTTTATCAAAAAAGGCAACTGCATACCTTGAGGATGTCAGAAGGCATGCAAATAAATGAACATCTTGATAAACTTAATAGGATTGTATTAGATTTGAAAGATGTTAGTGTTGACATTGATGATGAGGATCAAGCTATGTTTCTGTTGCATTCATTGCCTAAGTCATTTGAGAGTTTTGTTGATACTATCATGTATGGTAGAGATAGAATCTCTGTTAATGATGTGAAAGATGCTCTATTGTCTAAAGAATTGAAGAGGTTAACTTCTAGTTCGGGTGCCGACAGAATAGAGTCCGGGTTAACCGTTAGTAGAGGCAAGAGAATGGGTAAGAATCATGGTTTGATGTGTTATCACTGTAAGGAGATTGGACACGTGAAAAACAATTGTCCACATAGGAGAAACAGTGGGAAATGAAGTGCAGAAGTTGTTCAAAATAATTCTGTGGAGTTTCAGGATAATTATGATGATGGAGAGAGCAATGAAGTGTTGACTATTTCTGCATGTAGATCTGAAGATAGTTGGGTTATTGACACTAGTGCAGCTTATCACATGACTTTTTTCAGGAAACTGTTTGATTTTTTTAGAGAATGGAAATACAGTGTTAAATTGGGAGATGGTGAGAATATAAGTATTGAAGGCAGTGGTTCTTTGAAGATCATGATGCATGACGGAAGGTCAGAAAACTTGATGTTTGGTATGTCCTTGGGTTGCGAAGGAACTTGATTTCTGTTGGTGCTTTGTCGAAGCGTGGTTATAGTTTCTCTGAAAAAGGTGGAGGAATTAAGGTGTGCAAGGGATCTTCGTTTGTGATGAAGGGTAAATTACAGAATTGCATTTACACCTTGATTGGTAGCTCGGTAGTTGCTAATGATTTAAGCACTGTTGTAAGTTCTGCAGGAAAACGGGTGGAGTTTGTGATCGGGACTCTGGAACAGACAAAGATCGATCAGGTTGATTCACGAGGGCTAACAACAAGTGTATCAAGGCATGATAATTGTGTTGGTGATGATAAAAGGCCATCACTGGAGGACACAGGAAACGATGTGGGGTGGTATGTTGTTAGGAGTGGATGGAAAGTTAGCGCTAGTGAAGGCAAGTCC
>CAODLS010858733.1:0-13757 GCA_948243855.1 Flueggea neowawraea
ACACCAACTAACTGCTCCTTAAATACAATTTGCAAAACATTGCACCTTGATACTTGAAAAATAGCTAAATGAATTCATCATTCTTTGTACTGACAAGATGATGGACATTGTGGAATTTTCTCACTTCCACATTTATAGACATTTCGATCCAAAATGTATTGAGTGGTTTTCTACTTCTCATTGAATTCAGTCATAACCAAATTCAAAAAAGGGCACGAGCTTTTGCTCTTAGAGTACACGCTAAATGTTCATAATCTAGGGTTTAAGATTATTGCCACTAAAACTAAACCTAGCTTAACATACGTTCTCGTATGGCTCAGCATCAATCGACTTTATAAACAGTGAATATCACAAATAAATATGATAAACAAGTAAAAACTTAGTTACATACAAGCAATTCATGGTAATACACATATATTTACCATTCAACCAAAAATTAAACTAGCATAGCCTCTTATTAAGTTTTGAATTGAAAAGTACACTAGGTGTACAATTACCATCTCGGTCTCAATAATTAACTACACTATATTTAATTTTTATAGATAGTAAACAATGACTGTTTGGATTCACTTTTGAAATCCACATGACTTAGGAGAATCTATGTTGGTCATCTCAATTATTGAGACAAACTCAATAATTGGGCAATAATTCAACATATAAAATATTGCATATTGAATTAAAGAAAATCAACACAACAATAAGTCTAAAAAAATAAATAAATGAAATTAACATCATTTATTGAACTAGCATGCAATCCAAACAATTAGTCTCAATGTTAATATTCATACATCAACATTGGTAAGCATTAATACACAAAAAATGCTTAAAAATCCCTGAAATAATAAATGAATATAGTCCTTAACTTATATTGAACAATTGGATACACAGTGGATCATAATCCAACATGTTAGAATAGAATTCATAAGTGGTCATACCATCTTACCGAGAATTCTATTAATTATGCGATCATAAAGTGGATCTCCCACTTCTTATGATTTTTCTTTGTGATCATGGTGATGTTGGACATACCAATTTCAATGCGTTTTTACTCTTTAGAATCTCTCAGTGACTTTCGATGACACTTAGGAGATTATGTTTCCATGAAATTCTAAAATGAACCAAAGATTTAACCAATACTGGTGATGAGTATCATAATCTTTTTATGAAATAAACGATCCTTCATCACCATTGTGCACTTAATACACAATTAAATTTTCCATTTATGACCACCACCATCCCAAAGTACTCATTTCGGGAGTTGTGCGAATTATCTCATAATTTGCACTTCGTCCAATGCAATATGGTTTTACCACATTTGCATTCTTGTAATTAAATTACAAATATAATCGGTACATACTTGCGCACATATTACCTAAATAATTAGAAAATCATCCCAATTATCTAAATGAGAACCATATTTGCATGTTTAAAAATTATTTATTTTCGAAACTAATTTCCAAAAATAATTCTGGGCAGAAAAATGTAATTTTTCACAATTTTCAAGCACTATTTAATACACCAAAAATTGGGATAAATAATTTGGAAACTCAAAAAATTGTGAAAATATACCAAAAATCCCAGAAAAATTCAAATAATTATTCTTCTGGAAAAACAATGAAAAATGGACCTCGGCACACCTGGCACGCACATCCACGAGCGTCGAATACACGCGCCACTGTCATACATCACACGTGCCACACGCACCGTCACACGAGCCTCACGGGCACTGACGTGGTCGGTTGATTTTGTGATGACTTGGCGGCTTGTGATTGAGCCATGTGTCACGTTCGTGTTTATCCACGTGTTGATCTGTTATGATGCCATGTGTCGAGCAACTGTGGTGCCACGTCTTCTACACGTGTTCTCCTCTCACTGGTCCACGTGTCTCACACGTGTTGTTTCGTCAGTGGTGCACATATGGAACACATGTCGCATTTTCATTGGTCCACGCATTTCAGTCAACTTTGATCGAAATCATTACATCCGCCAGGTTTTGCCGTCTAAGTGATCCATATGCAATCAATAAGAGCTTGCCACATCGCCTTATTGATCAGATTGAACAAATTCATCTGTGTTGCCTCACTCAGTATTTTTCGATCGGGTTTTCGTCCATTTGAAGACCTTCTCGATAGAATTTGGCAACAAAATTTTGGCAGGTAACGTTTTTGAGGTCGTTGATCTCAAATCTGTTGTTAGAATTTCAAAATTCCAACTTTCAATTTTTGACTCCGGACGGACTTGAATCAAAACAGATGATACAAGCAGAAAGTCGAATGCATTAAAATCACAGCAAGCATCCTAGACAGAGACCAACACAAATCTAGCATCAAAGTATGCAAACTCTTCACTGGTGCTCTAATACCAATGAAGGAAAATTCACTAGTTTAACTAATAAACGGTATAATAAAATAGAATCGAGTTACTAACTTCGATTGCAGCGGAAGCACGTCCTCAATAGCAACACGCTGCAAGGCCAGGATCAAACTTTGTTGTTGGTCTTGCGAGCAAACCATAGTCGAATTGTCGACGGGAGAGCTCGGCTCTTTTGCTGTCTAGATGTCGCGCAGATCGAGATCCTCTATAGATAAACTATAGAGGACGGAGATGGAGGAAGGAAGTCATGGAGGAAAGAAGGTGGTGAGAAGATGAAGATGGAGGCATGGAGAAGGGAAACATATTTTCCTGACTCTCATTTTCCTTCTCTTGTTTTCTCTCTTTTTCTTTTCTTTCTATCCTTCTCTTCTCTCCTTCTCCTTCTCCTCCTCTTCTTTCTTTCCCTCCCTCCTTCCTCCTTATATAAGCCCTCTAATGGGCTTTACTTATTGGGCCCATTTTGGGCCTAATGGGGTTGGGGCCTAATAGGCCTTATGGGTTCATCAATTGAGCTCGGTCCAATGTCCCGGTTCACAACTTGACCGACCGATTCAGGTTCACCCGTCATGAGTAGACCGTTTTTCTAGCACATTTAAAACACGAAAATTGAAAGTAAATAATCTATTCTTCCGAAGGAAACTTCTGAACTTCATATTATCGTGGAAAACTGAGAACTTTGTCAGAAGCTAACGCTGCTCAATCTATATCTATCTATACTATAGTAAAAAACAAAGATGTTGAAAAATAAGAAAAATAAACAAAATACTCTTTACAATCTAAAAAAATTTATCATCCAAATACAATAATTATATAGTTGTTTTTAAACGGTAAACCTCATTTTTAGAAGCCCTTAATAAAAAGTTTAAATTGATACATTTATGCCCTTTTTTTGGTCTCATCTGTGGCAGAGAGGAAGCATCGTTAGAAAGTATTTGAAAAGTGAGATTTTTTCTCTTCAGTGCTATTAATTGTCCATTCGAAAGTTTAGCCTTTCTTCATTTAATTTAATCGAAGATAAAATTATAGGTTTATGCAATAGATACTTATGTATGGTCTTATTTTACGCCATAATAATGAGGTTTTCAAATTATATAACGAAAGTCTACTAACCTAAAACAGAAAAGAAAAGAGAGAAATATCTTCCATAATCTCAAAAAAATAGTCATTCAAACACAATAATTATATAGCTTTTTTTTTAACAATAAACCTCCTTTTTATTAGGACTTAATCCTACTGAAATACTCAACTCGTGAAAATTTACCTAAGAGAAGAATTTCAATTGAAGATATTTGCCCAGTTTGTGAGCTAGAAACCACCATTCATGTTTTGCTTGCATGTCCATTTGCAACTGCTTGCTGGTTTGGAATATTGAGTTTTGAAGTTAATATCACAGAAACTCCATTTCAAGTAATGGTTTAATTGAAAAGTTTTTTATGATTCTCGGGAGATTATGGAGCAGGAGAAACGTTGGTTTATGGGTTGATCAATATGAGATTTGTTGTCTTTACCTCATTATTCTGTTATTAGATTTATTGGGGATGATATTTTTGAGTCTCTCATGTACCTTTTCTCTTAATATTTCAGTGGTTGCTTTATTATTCTGCAAAAAGAGAAAATGGTGTTAACAACAGTGTTAGCTTTGCTTGATGTTTTCTAAAGTTGTGCTGTGATTGAAAATTGTGCACTGATGTATAGTATTGTCCTCAACGTCTTTGAGTGCCGAAAAATATTATAGGGCTTACTGAAGTATTGGGCCATTATAAATGCCTTCTGTTAGAAATGTTTAGCTTTTAACAGTTTTTGAAGTGCACAGCGAGAAAAAGAATTGTTGACAGGACCAAAAAAAAATCTATCAGTAGCACCATATTACTCAACGTTTCGACGTGAATTATTAAATAAAAATTAACGATAAACTTAGCGCATGAATTCTTTTTTTTTGGTATATAATTTACTTTTGATTTTGGTCAATAATTTAGTACCAGCTCTTCTGATATCATATTGCGTACATAAATGACCTTCTTTATATTTCGATTTGTACTTCTAATCTTTTCAATTATTAATGTGATCAATATGGTATGTGTCTTTCTTTTCGAGAAGAATCTTATGTAGACTCCATATTCTCAATCTATTTTACTTTCTTCTATATAACTTTAACAAATCCTCTTTTTTTTTGAAGATACAGTTTACTCAATGGAGTGTACATGAAAGAGAAAAAATATATGAGTTGAATGATGATGAAAGAAGACTATTTATTAAAAGAACTATTAAAAGAAGAGGTGCATGATGAACAAAAATGAAAGAAGAAAAATAGAAGATTAACACATGTAAAGCTAGAGCCAACGTATGCTAAGGTTTAGTTAAGCAGGCAACTGGTCAAAACAAGTACATAACATGCTCACTGAAGAAAGCCGTAATTAAGATAGAAGCAACTAAGTCTCATACTTGTAAAAGCATCAAGACTTGCGCAAGCAAGATTTCAATAATGCACATGAAGGATTCTCTCATGCACGTAACATGCTTTGACAAACAAGGCAGAATATGGACAGATGCCTTGACAACAAATCAAAGACTCAACACTAAGGTAACTTACGCACTCAATGTCTCTTACGCATGTAACAATTTATTTGTGTACTCAACAGATGACTTGTGAATTCTTGGTGTACGTAATTTTTGAGCACATTGAACATTATTGTGCAAACAAAATTGTTGAGCAAGCAAGACAAAATGACAAAAGGTGCAATAGGCTTTTCAGAATTGATTGACACATTAGGTACGAATTCAAATTCCTCAATCATTTCGGTGTGTCAGAAGATGTGAAAAACACGGAAGCTTCAGAAAGGCTATCGGATGCAACGGATTGGTTACATATGCAATGAAAGGATGATGACAATGGAGTTACCTCTCTTGAATGATAAAATAGCATGTTAAGCACCTTCTTCAGAAGTTAAGCATGCTATTTAGCAATAGTTAAAGGATTACTCTCGCAAGTGCTATATTATGCACACAAGTGTTTCATAATGTACACTAGACTCTGGGCAACATATGTTATTGGAAAATAGGCGATAGAAGAACGCGGAATTAAACAAGAGCAATCACACAAGAACATAAGAATTTATGTGGTTCGGTCAATCGACCTACGTCCACAGGCAGAGAGCTAGTAATTCTATTATTTATGAGTCAAAACCGGCAAAAGGCATACCTGAGGCTAACAAGAATGTTCCTAAGCCACCTATTTATATGTTTACATGAATACAAGTCAAAATAAACTACGAAAACCCTAAAACCAACCTTAAACCCATCTAGAACACAAGACACGGGCTAGCAGAAGCAGACATGGTCGGATTCCATCGAGACACAACCAATTTCTTGTGTTTGTGTGAAGTGTTGCTGAAATTACACATTACACGCCTTTTCTTTACAATAATCCAACCCACAGACAACCACCTTCTGGACACAGTTTGTACACGTTCGTGCACACCCAGAAATGACCCAAAATGCCGCCATTCATCATGAAATCATCCCATCTTGACTTGATTCAACAAACAACACTTGTTTTCAACAGTTCTTCAAGAAAATGTCACTTCAATCTCAATAATTCTCCACCTTGAAGTGAAGTTTCTTTTCCTATACAACTCGTAGCATAGAATCACTCCTCCACCACGCCCTTGAAGAGCCTCAAGTTTTGCAACAACGAACCAAGTCCAAGCCAGACTTCTCTCCACTAGCTAGGTTTACCTCTTTACCATCCACACCTAACAACACACCACCCTGCATCTTTCCTGTGTTTTCCAATGATTGCCTTTCTCCATCACCAACAGAATTACCATGCCTTGGTTCTCTTGTTGTTACCTCTCGTGGATCAACCTGATCGAACTTTGACTGTTCTAGAGTCTCGATCACAAACTCCACCCATTTTTCTGCAGAATTTACAGCAATACTTAACCCATTAGCAACAACCACGTTACCAATCAAGTGTAAATGTCATTCTGCAATTTACCCTTCATCATCACCACCCGAATTCCTCCACCTTTCCCAGAGAAACCATAACCTTGCTTAGCCAAAACACCCATAGAAATCAAGTTTCTATGCAAACTCGGGACATACCAAGCAACAAGTTTTCTGAGTATCCCATTATGCATCCTAATTTGCACTGAACCATTGCCTTCAACACTCATCTTCTCACCATCTCCTAATTTCACACTACCTCTCCATTCTCTAAAAGAATTAAATAGTTTCCTAGAAAATGTCATGTGATAAGCTGCACCAGTGTCAACAACCCAGCTATCTTCAGATCTAAATGCAATAACTGCCAAGACTTCACTGCTTTCATGATAGGTTGCATTTTATGCATACTTTATATTGCATTTTATGTTTGTTTTGCATTGTAAGTTACTGTTATTCGTGTGTTTTTATGTATTTTGACTTCTTTGGTGATTTAGGTGGAATATTGGCACAACATAAGGATTTGGAGATATTTTGGGGTGTTTCAACGTTGACTGCATTTCGGCATGCCCATGTTGTAGATAGTGCGAGGACTAGGTTGACTTATTTGCATTGAGCTGTGCACTAGGACTTATGGGCCTCAGGATTTGAGCGATGTGGACGTGCTTGAAGTCTGCCAACCTAATTTTACTGCTGGAACAAACAATACACATTATTATTATTAGCTATTTTTTAGGGGATTCAAGTTTTCTTAAGTAGAACACATATATGTACTCTCTTAAATCTCATTATGGAGGGCTTTTTTATTAATGTAAAAAGGGGTAGCATGCCCACAACTATTTTCTTTCATTATTTTGCAGGTTTCTTCTTATTATGAGTAACTAAATAATTCTCTAGTCGAGATACTTTCAAGATTTGATCCAATTGTGTTGTGAGAATTATTTTTTATATGTTATTGAGTATTTTGAGTATTTATTCAGTTTATGTGCTTTAGTTCTTTTATTATTGTTTATGTTAATTTCATGATTCAGCCGGTTGTGTGATTGGATGAACAATATATCATTATTTGGAATTGATAGTGTGTCATCAGTTTTAATCTAGGTTACCAATAATGTGAATTTATGTGTTGGACTTTGTTCATTGTTATGGAAGTGAATAATCTAGTATAAATGAATCACGACATTTTTGGTTTCACTGGCTAGGATAGAGGTCGCTTTCGTTCTTACTGTTGTCATAAATTAAACCTTGTCAGGGCGTCCCTGGGGTTGTCTAGTGGTTAGAGAAATAGTCTACAGGGCGTCTTGGGGCTATCGAATAGGTAAGAAAGGATTGGTTAATTAAGTGTGTCACCCTTAACTATAACTCTATCTATTCGAATGCTCAGTATTGATTCTTAGTGTCTATGATCAATAGATTGGATTGAATGGAGAAGTACCTTGGGTAGGCATTTATCATTATTGATTTCCTCATATTTTATATTTCAATTGTTGTATTTTATTGGTTTATTATTTTTTTATTACTGATTTCATTTGTTCACATTATCCGCTTCACTTATAATTTCTGCAACTTTATTTAATTTTTATTTTCAACAAATAAATAAGCTTTACCAATCTCTGTGGATTTAACCCTATTCACTGCTATATACAGAATATTTATGTTTGAGTAGTCGACACCCATCAAATTTTGGCGTCATTGCTGGGGATTGGTGTTTAAGTTTATTTATTTGTTCCTTTTGCTTTGATTTTCTCTAGTAAAAAAAATCATGGATGATAGTTTGTATGTATCATATACTTGTATCTCTAAATTTGACACTGCTTTCAAAACTAACATCTTT
The DNA here is from genome assembly GCA_948243855.1 of Flueggea neowawraea. Classification (NCBI taxonomy): domain Eukaryota; kingdom Viridiplantae; phylum Streptophyta; class Magnoliopsida; order Malpighiales; family Phyllanthaceae; genus Flueggea; species Flueggea neowawraea. The sequence continues at coordinate 8,150 of CAODLS010858733.1, forward strand.
TGCTAAGGAAATGTTTTTCAGGAATCAATGCTTCTCTGAATTGTCCAAGCGACATGTTTTCAGAGCCTCAATATGATTCATTCTCAAACTTTCAATATGAATCATATGGCTATTATGGTAATATTGACCCTTATTTACGAACTGACAACTCAGGATGGTGGGAACATCCAAATTTCAGCTATATAAGGGATCCAAAAAATTTCATCAATTTCAGCCTGAATTACTAACTCCTCCACAACCTGATCTTGATGATCGAATTCAATCATTAGAGGATGTAATAAGCTCAATAGTAGATTCCATGTAGCAATTTCAGGCAAAAACAGAGGCTAGTTTCACTCAACTGGCCGTTTCACTTAATAATCTGGAGAATCGATGTGAAATGCTTGCCGAAACTACTGATGATCCAGTCCACAATGTCAATGCTGACACGTTGGGGAATGATGAGTTACTGAAAGTACCTGATAGTCCGACTGTATTTCAACATGATCATGCCGAAAGTGATAAAACATTAAAAGAGGTAAGTAACAAGGCAGAAACTCAACTTTTAAATTTTGATCCAATTTTTGTTTGTGAGGATGACCTAATCTGCCCTAAGAAGTTAGTTGAGTGCATAAAGGATGATAATGAAAAATCTATGAAGGAGACATTCAAAAAATTTGATATAAGTGTTCATTCACTTAATTCAATTGATCATGAGCCTAAATTTGTTTAATTTCTCAAAAACATTGTACCAAGAAAAAAAATTACCAATGGAGGACGTGGTGGATGTTCTTGAAAATTCTTCAGTCATACTTTATCAGAAATTACCTCCAAAGAAAAAAGATCCATGTATGTTCACTATTTCTCGCACCATTGGGACTACGAATATAAAAAGTGCAATGTTAGATTTAGGTGCTCCTATAAATGTTATGCCTTTTTTGATTTATGAATTGTTGAACTTGGGCCCCATAAAAGAAAAAGAGACGTAATGCAGTTAGCTAATCATTCCAACACTTACCCAAAAGGGATGGTTGAAAATATTTTGGTGCAAGTTGACAATTTAACTTTTCCCACTGATTTTTATATTATAGACATGGATGATGAGGACTCTTATCACCCATCACTAATTTTATTGGGAAGACCATTCCTTAGTACTGCAGGTGCAAAAAATTGTTGTGGTAAATGGTGAGATTATCTTTGAGTTTGGGGAAAAAGTGGTGCACTTCTATATTGATCCAAGATGAAATTTTGAATTTCGTCCAGCTAGTAAGACATTAAAGAAGCACTTTTTAGGAGGCAACCCAATGTTTTTATTTTTTTTTTTGTTGTTTTTGTTTTTATCCTTTAATTATTTTGTTGTTTGATTGATCCAGGAAATTTTTATGCCTTCATAAATTTTTGAGGATTTGATGGTACTTGTCCTATGCAGATAGGTGAAAATTTTGGTTTGCATAAAGAACAAGTGTGGGGAAATTGAAGGAAAAAAAAAGGGGAATCTGGAGACTAAGCTTTGAGACGGCAGTGTTTCACTCAAAGAAGGTGCCCTTTTTGCTCTCAAAACGACAACGTTCTGGCTTTAAAATCCCACCCTCAACACGATGTCGTCTTGGACAACAAAAACCACCTCTCTTTTTGCTTCAAGCAACCGTGTTTTTGCTAACAATAGGGATGCCTCTTTTCAGCTTTTATGTGACACCTTTTTCACACTCAACAGAGGGGCATTTTTGACCATTGCACGTGGAAAAATTCATGTTTCCTTTCTTCTTCCGGATTCAACATACTCACCCACACAGGAACCTCTCGCCACCATTATACTTTAAATCACGGAGAAGCTTTCTTTTACTCTTTCCTCTTCTAATTTTATATTGTCTTTTATTTTCCCACATTGAGGACAATGTGAGTTTTAAGTGTGGGGAGGGGAATTTGTGTCTGTCTTTTTTTGTTTTTTTGTGATTTTTTTTATTTTTCTGCGAATTTTAGTGAATTTTCAAATTTTTGTGAGATGTTTTCTATGTTTATTAGGTAGTTGCATGGTTTACATGAAGTTTTTGTTGTTTAATGCATGTTTTAACTTTCAACATGAATTCGGCATGACCATGCCAAAAGCATGTTGCGTCTGCATGTCAGTACTACATTTATTTCATTTTTCGTTCCATTTACATGACATGTTTTGTTTTTTTTTTGAATGCACCTACTGCCTAGTTTTGGTGTGTTATGTGTGAGCTTGTCTTTGGCATTTGATAATTTAAAAATTCAAAAGTCTTAAGGTCCAAAAGCCAAAATTTCCCATTTGTGTATAACTTAGATTTCTATACACCTTAGCTTCGGGAATAAACAACCTCTAGTACTAGAACCGAAAAGGATTGGTTGGATTCATACACACACCTATGTAAGGTTTTGAGACAATTCGTTTTCTTGATGTCTGTATTCATCGTTCATAATAAGACCCGACTAGGATTTGCTATGAAGTGTATTTTGAAGACTACACCATTTCAAATTAGGGCACCGAGATGATGAAAGGCATTGTTTGTTAACCATTTGCTTCCCTTTTTCTTTCAGTATCCACCTTCTGTAAAATTATCCCTAGTTCGCCCCTTTTAAGCCTTGACCTTTTTGTTGTTTTTAAACCCATTTAACCTTCCCATTTTTGTTCTACCTCAACATTTGCACCCTAAGTTGAGAGTTTTTTATTAGTGATACATTGGCAAACTGATGTTTTTCATATTTTTATAGTAATGCAGTACTATGATGTTTATTTAGACATGTCTTGCAAAAGTATTTTATACTTAAATTGTCGAGAAACATGGCTGCCCGTTTTTGATGTGTATTGAAAATGTAGCATTGCTTTCTTCTATTTAAAAAAAAAAAGAAAAAGAAGAAAAAAAAAGAAAAGAAAGAAATGTAGAAAAAGAACAAAAAAAGAGGAAGAATAGAAAAGAGAGAAGAAAAGCAACGAGGAAGTGCATTGAATTATTATGGGCATCCTTGTTTTTATTAACAAAGACATGTGATTTATTTTAGTTTGCATTAGTTTTGAATGTTTAGATGATGACAAGTATCATATGATTCTAGTGTTCTCTCTCGACTTATTAAATCCAATTATTAGCCCCATTATAAGCCACAGAAAGTCCTTTTTGATTGGTGTTTTAGTTTGAATTTTTATATAGTGGTTATGATTTGACTTCTTAGCAAATGTTGGAAACACTTACTATGAACTGATTTGAGTGCAAACACTTACACCAAAACATCTTATGTGATTGAGTGAAACTTGTGAGGGTGTAGATTTGGCTATCCTTTCTTGGGACACTACTAGTATGGAAACGATCTTTTAAGATTGTTGACTATCCTGGCGATAGTCATGTCTTTGTTTGAATATTTGATGCATATCGATTTGGGTAGCACACTATGTGGGGGTAAAAAGAGTGATTGGGATTTGAAGTTCTTGATGGTTTTAAAATAATGTATGCTTGATGATAAGCATTGTTTAAGTGTGGGGATATTTGATAGGTTGCATTTTATGCATACTTTATATTGCATTTTATGTTTGTTTTGCATTGTAAGTTGCTGTTATTCGTGTGTTTTTATGTATTTGGGCTTCTTTGGTGGTTTAGGTGGAATGGTCATGCAACATAAGGATTTGGAGCTATTTTGGGGTGTTTCAGCATTGACTACACTTCGGCATTGCCATGCTGTAGATAGCGCGGGGACTGGGCTGACTTATTTGCATTGAGCCACATGTTGGGACTTATGTGCCTTGGGATTTGAGCCATGTGGACGTTCTTTGAAGGTTGATAACCTAATTTTACTATTGGAACAAAACAATGCACATTATTATTAATAGCTATTTTTTAGGGCATTTAGGTTTTTCTAAGTAGGACACATATATATACTCTCTTAAAGCTCATTATGGAGGGCTTTTTGATTACTGTAAAAGGGAGCAACACGCCCACAACTATTTTATTCCACTATTTTGTAGGTTTCTTCTTATTATGAGTAGCTAAATAATTATCTAGTCTAGGTACTTTCAAGATTTGATCCAATTGTGTTGTGAGACTTATGTCTTTATATGTTATTAAGTATTTTGAGTATTTATTCAGTTTTTGTGCCTTAGTTCTTTTATTATTGTTTATGTTAATTGCATGATTCGGCCGGTTGTGTGATTGGATGAACAATATATCATTATTTAGGATTGATAGTGCATCACATCAGTCTTAATCTAGATAACAAATAACATGAATTTATGTGTTGGACATTGTTCATTGTTATGGAACTGAATAACCTAGTTCAAATGAATCACGGTGTTTCTGGTTTCACTGGTTAAGATAGAGGTCTCTTTCGTTCTTCCTGTTGTGATAAATTAAAAATTGTCATGGCATCCTGGGGGTTTTCCAGTGGTTAGAGAAATCGTTTGCAGGGCGTGCCGAGGCTATCGAACAGGTAAAAAGGGATTGGTTAATTGAGTACGTCACCATTAACAATAACTCTATCTATTCGAATGCTCAGTATTGATTCTTAGTGTCTATGATCAATAGATTGGATTGAATGGAGAAGTACCTTGAGTAGGCATTTATCATTATTGATTTCCTCATATTTTATATTTTAATTGTTGCATTTTTTTATTTTCTTATTTTTCGATTACTGATTTCATTTGTTCACATTCTCAACTTCACTTATGATTTTTGCAACTTTATTTAATTTTTTATTTTTGACAAATAAATAAGTTTTACCAATCTCTGTGGATTCGACCCTACTCACTGCTATATACAGAATATTTATTTTTGAGTAGGCAAGTTAATTTGTTGGATTCGACACCCATCATTTCTCCCTCATCAGAATTATCCTGAAACCCTACAGAATTATTTTGAACTAGTGTTGCCCTTGATTCGTTTCCATTTCCCATATGTGCCCAATCTCCGTACAGTGAAAACACCTCAACCCATGCTTCTTTCCCATTCTATTGCCCCTACTCACAGTTAACCTAGACTCTACACTGTCTCCACCTAAACTAGAAATTAACCTCTTCAGTTCTTTAGACAATAGAGCATCCTTCACATCGTTTATCGGGATACTATCTCTACCAAACAATTGTGTTTTTCAGTTCAATTGATGATGTCTTGATGATAAGAAATCAAAGCGAGTTGAAACGAGGCTTGAACGATGGCATTTGAGGCCTTTGGAGTGAGACACGACCTGAGATTCACAAACCACGGTCGTGGAAGGCTTGAGGATGCAAAACCATGAAAAACTGAAGAAACACGGATGGAAAAACATCATCCACTGCCGTGGACTGACACACAATCATGGCCACGGCCATGGAGGAGACTGTGAACTAGCCTGGAAGCCTTAATCAATCAAGACACAGACTGAACTGGTGAGACACGGCCATGGATCATGCACACAGACACGGACACGACCATATTTGTGACCGTGGGCACTCCTGGACTTAAAAAATGCATGTTTTAGCATGGACACGGACAGGATTTGGTTTGGCACGGCCCGTGTCTTATCCCAGATGCCCTATTTCGCCTATTTAAGTGGGTTTCAAGATTCAATTGAGGGGAGCCGACATTCAAAAGCAAAATACATCAGTTTTAGGGTTAGGAACGTTGGGGAACTCAAGGAGAACTCA
>CAODLS010858771.1:0-10047 GCA_948243855.1 Flueggea neowawraea
AATCAGCAGGCGGAGGCTGCCAAATGACAGGGACAATTTGCGGAGCCCTTCTCGGTATCCTAAAGACACCTAGATTCCAGAAGAATTGTAGTTCCTCAATTGACCCATTCATATTGCCTATGTGAAAAACATTAGCTTCACGGACGCACCTCCAAAGCAGCCGAAGCATACTGAAAATTCTGAAAAATGTGATCGTTCTAGCCACATTCTAGAAGAAATTAATTTGCGAGCTAACGCTAGCCTCTATAGCCACCAAAATAAGCTCCTACAAAGTGCCATCAACCCTAACCCGAATAGAAAATAAGGATGAAAGTGCATTCCAAATTTGCAAGGCAATGGGACAGGAAACAAACAAATGTTGCAGAGACTCACCCTCCATTATGCATATAAAGCACCGTGAGGGGAAGAGAAATCCCCTGTGCTGCAATTTGTCCTTTGTCGGCAAATAGCCTAAGACACATGCCAGCCCCAAGTGGATCGGGAAGGAGGAATATACTTTTTCCAGAAAAATGAATTCCATGAAGAAATCTGAAGGCACCCATGTAAAAACTGGTAGTAACCCTTAACAGAGAACTTCCCAGTTGTGGAATAGTGCCAAATACACATCATAGAGGATTCTTTCAAAAACTTCACTCCCTCCACTGCGTTCCTCACATCCGCGGGAAAGTCATTAGGGAGCCACCAATAACCACTAGCTATAAAAGACTGAATACTATCCGCAAGAGAGCATTGCTGCATCGGAGGAATAGCCAATCGCTGAGCCACCGATGGAGATGTCCAAGTGCATGTCCAAAAATGTACATCTGACTCTGCAGTAATAAGCCAAGAAGACTGCCAATGCAATTGAATATAAACTTGCTGAATGGAACACCATACTGAAGATCTGAAATAGGTTGTCCTTAAGAGCACCGAGGGGAACAAAAATTGTCTTTCCAAGATGCTCAAAGAAGGAGCCTGTCAGGAAAGCATTCGTCAAGCTAAGGAGCCAAGCATAGCATCATTCAGACAACCTAAATCCTCCAGGCTAAGGCCGCCTTCTTTAATGGAAGAGCAACATCGAGACCATGAGACCTTTGTTAGCTTGGAAGAAATAATAGACCCTGCCGAGATGAAATTCTTGATATGCCGATTCAACTGTTTAAGCAACTGGCGTGGCCATTTGTAGACCACGAAGGAATGAAGCAATGAGCTTTGGATGACATAGCTGACTGGGCTTACTCGGCCTGCCAAAGAGAGAGATGTGCCCTTCCTAGAGCTAAATTTAATGGAAATACGGTCCGCAATAGGCTGCAAAATTTTTTGCCTTGGAGCCCCCTGGAAAAGCGGAACCCTAAGATATGTGAAAGGAATAGAACCACATCGAATTGGCCTTCTCGCAGTCAATCAGCCACCCTACGCCCAATGACCCATTTCCCAAAGTAAATATCTGACTTCAACCAATTAACAACTTGCCCCAAAATACTCCCATAAAATTCAAACAGTCTCATAATAGAATTCAAGTTCCACCTTGTGACCCTTGCAAATAAAATCACATCATCCACATAAAATATATGAGAGACAAATTGCGTACCTCTAGTGTAATCCATCGGCAAGAAACTTCCCTCCGATACTAAGGTAGAAATGTACTGGCTTAAAAAATCCTCGGCGAGACAAAACAATAAGGGTGAAAGGGGGCACCCTGCCGAAACCCCCTAGAGCATCCAAAATAACCAGAAGGTTGACCATTAATAAGCACTGATAACTGCACCGAGGAGAAGAGCTCCAAAATGAGAGAGCGAAATTGCAGCGAGAAACCGAAGGCCTCAAGAACCTCAAATAAGAATGGCCAGCTGATTGTGTCAAATGCCTTCCGAATATCAATTTTGAATGCCATATTACCGCCAAAGCATTTTTTTTTCGAGCAAATTAATCCCCTCTGATGCCAGAGAAATACAATCCACAATACGTCGGCCCTGGATGAACCCAAACTGGTGGGAAGATATCACTCAAGCAGCCACACGAGCAAGGCGATTCGCTAGAATCTTAGTGATAATCTTATAACAGAAGTTGCTAAGAACAATAGATCGATATTGGTCCACAGTGATGACCTCTTGAACCTTCGGGATGAGCACAATCAAACTCGAATTGGAACCTGAGGTGATATAGCCTCCAATGAAGAATTGTTTAATACAAGTGCATATATCCTCCTGAACCACATTCCAGAATTCTCGAAAGAAAGCCCAATTGAAACCATCCAGCCCAGGTGTACTGGATGGGTCCATCTGAAAGACTGTGCTACGAATTTCCTCAGTCCTTGGCGGAGTAGTGAGTTCAGCATTCTCTGCATCACACATATTAGTCGACACAATTATCTTTACCATAGAAAGATCAACCATATGCTCACTATTAGATTGAAAAAGCGAAATGAAATAACCAACTATATGAGTAGAGATAAGATCAGCATCATCAACCATGTTGTCCCCAATCTGTAGAATCGAAATATTGGCAAAAGGCTTCCGTAACACATGAAATCTGTGGAAAAATTTAGTGTTCCTATGCCCAGCCTCAAGCTATTTCATCCTGCTTTGCTCTTTATGAAGCACTTCCTTGTGCTTTGAATACTCATCCAATCGCAAATGTGCTTGCAATTCCAAGAGGGATAACTCCTTAGAGAGACCCTCAGTAGTGATTCAGTTCTGAACCGCATGCATCTGGTCTTCAGCTTGGTCGAGGTTGACCTCCAAATGCCTAAATACCTCTTGATTCCACACCCGAAGACCCTGGCAAAGACGTTTAAGTTTGGCCGTAACCAGCTGGAAGGGAGGCAAACTCTCTTCCGGCTCATTCCAATTTGCCACAATAAATTATCGCAGATCAGGATGAGACAGCCACATTGTCTGAAATCGAAAGCAGGCCAGAGGAGGTCGCAAGTCGGCATCGCAAGATAACAATAAGGGTGAATGATCGGAGTTGTGCCAAGTGAGTGCAACATAAGAAATTGCCTGCCAAGCCTGTAAGAATTGAGATGAAACCAACACCTGGTCCAAAAGACTGTCAACTCGGGCTGCATCTCCTCGCCCGTTACACCAAGTGAATTTAACCCCTTTGTGTGGAATTTGAAAGAGATCATTCCCCTCAATGAACAAGTTGAAGTCTCGGCATGAAAGGGGTGGTGGAGGCCGTCCCATTTTCTCATGTGCTCCACACAGTGCATTGAAATCTCCCATGATCAGACGAAGGTTGGAGTTATTAGGCAAGTTAGTCAAGCCATCCCAGAGAAGCAAGCGACGATCTCGCCACACACTCGCATAGACGAACGAGCATTTAATGACAGAACCACAAAAAGTAAAATCAAAAGAAACATGTTGATCAGTAGAAATCAAGCCAGAAGGGTCAGAAAGAGTATTACTGATAAAAATCCATAAAGATGCCGGAGTGTGGGTGTTTGATCAAGCAAACGTAGTCCTAGAGTCTCTCAGAACCTAGAAGGCATAATAGATAAATCCACCATTGGTTCCGCAAGGCACACAATGCTCGGTTTGTTGAAATAAAAAAAATTATGTAAATGCTGCTGAGTGTCGAGATTCTTATACCCCGACAATTTCAATATAGAATCTTCATTAAAGATTAATAGGGCGGCGACCGAGCTTCCGAGAAAGCCTTGGAAGAAAATCTGATTGACGTTTAGCTGCATTATGAGTGATCCTTTTATTTGGAGTTATCCATTCACCAGGTTCTGTATCCACAGCATCAGCCCATGAAGCGAAATTTTCCACGAAAACCTGAACCTCATCAATCAGTTTCTCGATAACAGGGTCAGCAGTAGCCTGTACAGCATTAACAGGCTCATCATGCATCTGATCAACCACTTTATAAAGCCGTGTATTGTCATCTTGGCCTGCCTTCCGAGACTCTAACATGGGTTCTCTATGATTAGAATCAGAGGTGGGAGCATCAGTAGCTGGAGAGGGAGCAGTCGCTTGTGGGGGTGCATCAACAAGAGCTTCGAATGGAGCATCATTGCCTTGTATAGCCGTGGTATCCGAGTTAACATCCAAAGGAAGAGGCACATCCAAACCATCCCATAAAACCTCAAAAGCATTTTTGACAGGTACAACTGCGAACTTCGAGACCTAATTTTGTTTAGTTGCACCTTGCTTATTAAGGTCTGTTGTCGAGGGATGCTTACCAGACCGATCCTCCTTGGAATTATTCCAACGACATGATGAGGAAGAGTACCCAATGCAGGAACATGTTGAACAAAATTCCGGGAGGCTCTCATACACCACCTAGACGAAAAAACTCTTTTCGGGTTTTTCCAACAGAATACGTTTCGGGAAAACCGTAGCAAGATCCATTTCAACAAGGACTCTAGCAAAATGCCCAAGATCACCCGTTAGAGTAGTATGATCAATCTTCAAAGGTGAACCGACCCCTCTAGCAATGTCAACCAATACTTGCGGGTACCAATATTCCCACAGCAGTTTGTGTAACCGGATCCAAACTTGAGTGGTGGTAATACGCTGAGCTTCTGGATCAAAGTCAGGTTTCCAATTTTGCAATCGTAAAGTTCCGGCTTTAGTGCAATCACTCGCCTTCCGAGAATACGAGCCTTATCCTCCGGTGTGGCCAGAATGAGATGATAAAACCCACATTCGATCAAAATGAGTCGCCAATCTGATAAATCCAACATGGCAAATAGTTTTAACTTCAGATCATGGACCTTCCATGGCTGTTCCCCACGAGCCAAAATAATTCGGCCAATAAGTGCATTAGAACATAATTTGAGGCATTTAGAATAAGCTTGTGCATTGATCCGAACTGAGACCAAACCACCCTTGTTTTATGGAACAGATGATGCCGGTGGTAGAACCATGGGAGGACCCTTAACCACTTTGGCAAAAGATGGTGCTACTGTCGGAGGAGCAATTGCATTACATGATGGTTGTGCTTTAGGGCTTGTCATGGAAGAAGAGACATGTCGAGCCGCAAAGAAGAGCTCTGAGGTACCGAGATAACAATGGAGAGAAGCAGGAGGAGGAAAAGGAGCAGGTGCGACGGCTATGGGAACGACCAGAGGAGGAGACATGCCGACGAAGATAATCAAGTCGCGGGAAGTTCGAAGCGCCTCATTAGGGTTTTCCTTTCATGGGCTTTTAATATAAATCACTTATTATTAAGTTAAATGTGTTTGGGCTTATTATTATGTGTGACATAAAATTAGGCCAATATGTATTATTAAGGAAGTGATTTATTTAATGATAATGTATCAAATAATTAAAAGCCCAATAACATTAAAAACCTATAGGAAATTCAACAATATGTACATTGGGTTGACTAGGTCAAAGGTTGACTAAATCTTATTTAATCAAGTTGATCAAAAATCCTAATTAAGAAATGAGCCATTCTTCTTGTAAGACAAGAATAAATAAAACCTAATCTTTGTTGCTTATGGATTTTCGACACACATATATATTGATAGGAGTTGCTTATTTATTTATTTATTTATTAAATAGATAAATAAGAGTCTTAGTATGACTAAGTAATCCTTATACTTGTAGGACAAGTATTTAGGAACCTAGTACACTTAAACTAGGGTTTAAAACATCTCTATATATATGTGTATTACATCATATCATGGCTGAATTTCTTAATACATTTTGAGGGCTAGGCCAAATTTTACAAGATTAAAAGAGAGAAAATTCGTGAGTCTAGAATAGTGATTCTTGGTGCTAGTACACTAAACCGATTCAACCGAGTTCGTTTGTGTAGATACCATTGGTCATGTTCATGCAAAGGTAATTTGAGTAGAAAGGTTTTTGAGTTTGTACTAAAAGCTACACCAACATTGCAATTCAGTCGTACCCTTAAAGCAATTCTTAAGGTAAATATTGCTAACCCTAATCGTGTATATCGATATGCATAGATCCTTGGTGGAATTCTATATGTAAATTTATGTTTGTTGTTTCTGATGCCATGTATTGTTATGAATGTCATAAACTTAGTTAAGAATTCCAACATTGGTATCAAAGATAAAATTATACAAAAACACCTTACTTTCGATTTAACTGATAAAAATCATTTCCAATCACCTACATTAACTCTAATCAACCTTACAAACATGAATCTAGCATCAAATCCACCAAAACAACTCCAAATCGTCAAGAGTTTGGCCAGGCCCAAATCAAAAACTAGCCCATACAAGAACTACATGAAATCCTTCAATTCTAAGCTTATCTGGGACCTCAAACAATCATGATCTAACAACCTTTAACAATCATTCCATTAGAAATCAACATATCTGAGACTAGTATGCAATTTTGTCCAAAAAAGGAATTTCAAATTTGAAGGATGAAATAAGAGGAATGGAAGGTCGATCTTACCTCAAGAGATGCTTAAGAGTGATAGTTAGACAATGAGGAAATGATTCGGACGAGTTTGAGAGAGTTTTGAGCTTAAAGAGAGTGAGAATCGAGAGGGTCGGGTTTGGGATCTTTATAGACCTACGACCCGTTAGTTGACTACCCAAACCGTGAGTAAACTACTGAGGCATGTTCTTTGTTAGTCGACTACCTAATCCGTTATCGACCACTGAGGCATGTTCACAAATTGATTTCTTTCACTTCTTCCATCCGACCCAATCGAATACCAGTAAGATCAAAGGTCCTAACTCACTCCAAAACATCACCAAACATCCAATCATCATATCAAACACCTAATGGTCATCTCAAACATTTGAAGATTAGATCAAAATCGAATGATTGTTACAAAAGTTTCTAGTCAGAACTGACAGGGTATTACAACATGGTAACTATGCTAAAAGGATAAAGAGATAGAAGAAGGATGGAAGCCAATAACTCCTCTTCAATGTCACTTTGAAAGAGGATGCCCAAAACCTTCAAGCTTTCCCTTAATTCTTCAAATCCTAATTAAAATCCTAAAGAGAAATGTTTTTGATTATGTAGAGAACATTTTAATTTGGAAAATATAAGGAGTATTTATAGCCCACATGTAACCTCAAAACCCTAAAATAATTCTTGACAAAAATACCCTTGAATGTGCCTTGGTCCCTACAAGTTTGTTCGCTTTTCTCTCTCTTTGTCACTATCTATAGGGGCCACAACCGTGGGCAATTTCTGTTGATTTTTCTTTTTTTTTTTCCTTCCACCTGGTCCATGGCATTTCTTTACCTCCATTTTAAGTCTTAAATCACTTGCCACAGCCGTGGCCCTTGGCCACCCCTGTGGAACTTCTTTGCTCCAAAAAATCTTCATTTTCTTTATGATTTTATGGGTTTGCTTGGGAAATTTCAACTTCAAATAACTTTTTCACCTTTTCGCACTCATTTTCTTGAAACTAGTTCTTCCTAAAAACATCACATGAATTTCACTATAAAAACATGATTTATAAGATGAAACTATACACATTCTTGCTTGATTATTAGTCTAAATTTAGGATACATCAATTTTGTTCAAGTGCCAATTTGATTCTTGGATGTTGTGATGATGATCAAGTGTTTCGGATAATGATTAGATGTTTGATAATGGTTAAAGGATGTATTTTCAAGGGTTTAAGTGTTGTGGAACCTCGGGAATGATCTGACGTGTGTGTAGAAGCTAAGAAAGTCGGGAATGCAGTTTGGTAAGGGATGACATACATTGTGTAATGGAAGACGTACATCATCTGAAATTGAGTCATAATGTATGTTTTGGATGTTCAACGTACGTTGTCCAGTCAAGATGTACATTGTGATTCATATGACATACATTGATCATCATTTCTGCAGAACATATGCTTCTGAATGCATGTTTGACATATATAACGTACGTTGTGTGACCAAGACATACGTTGTGAGTGTCCAAGATGTACATTGCATGTAAAATGACGTATGTTGCCTTTATTTTTTTGTGTTTGAATGTCTACTTTGCATGCTGTTGTACATATTATTTATTTCTCTGGTGGCAGTAGTCCACATATGCCTTAGTGTCTATTAGTGCCTTAGCAGTCATTATTCGCCTAAATGGGTATTACTCGCCTTAGTGGCTATCAGTTGCCTAAGTGGCTATAACATTATTTGCCTTAGTGGTTATTATCCGTTTGGACTCGTCTGATTAGTTAACAAGAAAATTATGATTTTGTATGAGTGTATGATACATGCCTTGTTTGCGAACTGTTCTTATTCTTCTTCTGGTCCCTATTTGGCGTATGTTGTATATGTTTGATATTATTATTTTGTCTGATTGTTTGTTGTTTGCTATCTGTGTTAATGTTTTTGAAATAAATTTCTGAAATACTACTTATATGTATATGATCATATACTACTAGTATCTAACTATGTATGAGTATGTGGCATTTTTTGAAAACATTTCCAAACGATTTATGTGATGTCTTGGGGGAACTCTAGAGTGTCGTTCTTCACTAAATTTTACTCACCCCATCCCTTTAACATTTTAGGTTATCTAAGCTTTCGTGCTTAGTGAGATCTTCGTTTAGAAGTGAGTGCCCTATTGTTCGGATCAAAATTATTTGTTATGTTAGATGTTTCACACCGGTTAGTGGGTTATGGTTATGTATTTAATAATATACTGGTTTAAATGATTTTACATAAAATTATTTATTATGTGCCACGACCTGTTCCCAAACCATGACCGGCATACGAGGCGAACCGTCTATGAGAGCCCAACCCATCTCGTACAAGCCTCAAAGATCAAAAACTCTACCCGACTTAACAAATTATTAAAACATTTAATAATTAAAAACATAGGCAATATAAAACAGGTTTATATAAATCAAAGATATATAAATAAATATATCAAAATAATATCAGTAACTGGAATGAATAAAAATGTATCAAAATACAAAAAGGCAACCTAGTAACCCAACAACATACCGGTGTGGAACTCTATACCAGAAACAGTAGAGCCCGAACAAAAGGGCGACACTAACGAAGAGACACCTCACGGGTGTACAAGATTCGGTATAGTCGCCATAGCTAAAAACTGTCTACTTGAAAGATAGGAATAAACATAGAGAGAGAACAAACAATGGGTGAAACCTAGTGAGGAAAAACACTCCAGAATGCCTCATACGTGCATTACAAAGACTGTTTTGAAAAAAGTTAGAAAACACCACATGCAGGTATATATAGATATAATTATATAAATAATTATATACACGCTATATAAGTAATAGCTTCGAAAACTATTTCACAAACGTTCGTAGTCAAAGCAAACATCATGCACAAAAACATTTGCAATATTATCGGTAACAATAACATAATACTGGTGATAAAGAACTATATCATTAACAATAACAGTAACAATGATGATTGTAGACTCAGCCACCAATTGGTAAATACGTGTATTTGGCCGGATACACGGTTACCACCAACCCTGGTAACTGGGCTATAAAATGTGCATTGGTATACTAATGGCTACGTTTATCCCACGTAGCACAGATGTCCTGTATCGAGTATATATTTAACTTAAAATCCAAAACAGTAATCATGCAATAAAAGCATATTGAAAACAATAAAGGATATATAATACTTATCTATCAATTTGAAAACGGTAAGCTGATTAATAAGCATATATCAGGTTATTAAATTAACCAATCCTTAGATTAGTCCAATTTCAGAAATATAATCTAAAAACATCAAAAATAATAAATATAGCTAGAAGACACAACCTATGTGTCTGAAACTGTTATCCACTCACCTGGATGTCCAAGCAATCGGTCAGACACCACTAGCTGGCGGCTGATCACACTGACAGGAACAAGAAGTTGTAACAATAACCAAGTACAATGCATGTATCAGAAACAATCAATGGAATGCTGGTACAGTACTGTGGCTGCACTGAAATGCGTGCAAATGTATATGCAACTAAATGCTCAAACGACACCCAAAACTTTGAAAAATTACGAATTAGTTTCCAAAATATTCCCAATTTAATATTGAGCCTCAAACTATCCAAAAGTCAACTATCAATTCTCTGAATCTACAAAACATATAATTTAAGTCTCCAAATAAACCAAATAGCATTTTAGTCCCTAAAATGCCAAATATCA
>CAODLS010858829.1:0-12430 GCA_948243855.1 Flueggea neowawraea
ATATATATATATATATATATATATATATTTGGATTATGGAATTGATTTGGAATATGATATATATAAGTTATATCGTATATATATGATTTGTTTTGATATGCTCGGTCACATGACCATTATATTTTGGATTTAAATATACTATGTATATGTTTTGGAGACGAGACGCCTATGCTACGGAGCGCGTAACTTTTGGTATACCAATGCATATTAAACCCAGCTATCAGGGTAGTTGGTAGCTATGTAGTTCTGACAAGGGCATATGATTGGATTATGGATTGGTGGCATGACCCCAGTCATACTATGGTGATAGAGTGTATATGGTCCCTTATCCGTGATATATGTTTTTTACTCTAGTATTTATTGAATACATTTTGATTTTTAACGGTGGTAGGGCAAACCTCAACTAATGGCAATGGTGGGGCAAACCTCAGGAGTTGAGCCTAGAAAATCCCACATCTGCAGGTTGAGTATATGCAAATCCCACACCGATAAGATATGATTTTGAAAATAATATTAATAGTATTATGATGCCTACAAGGCAAAGTTTTGATTATGATATTTTGATAAAAACTATAAAGGTTTTTATTTTTGTTTTTGAAACAGTTGGTAACAGCTTTAAAAGAAAGGATTTTTGGAAGTTTTGGTTTATCTTAAGATGTTTTGTTTGAAACCTTTGATAAGACAAAAGGTTTTTGAAAGAATCTCACCTGAGTTTTAAAACATTTGAACTTTAGTTATTTTGAAGATATTCTGGATAATAATGCATAAGTGGCGAAGTTTTGAACTCTGAAAGTTCCAGCAACGCTAGAAATGGTTTTGAACTCTGATAAGTAGTTTTCGATAAAATGGTTTTTGAAAGGTTTTTCTTTGGTTTTGAAAGCATGACAACTTTAATAAATTTTGGAAAGATTCATGAAAGATTATAGTTTGCTTTGATTGCAAACGATTTCAAAATGGTTTTGAATCGTTATTACATATGTAGCGTGTATATATATGTATATATGCGGGTTATATCTACATGTGGTATTTTTGAACTGTTTTCAAAACAGTCTTTGTGAGACACGTATGAGGCAATCTGGAGTGTTGTCCCTCACTCACTGGGTTTGACCCCATTTCTTTGTTTTGTCCCTGTTTATTATCATCGTGCAGATGATTCTTGAGGACTAAAATATTTGGCATTTGATGCTCAGTGAGGAATTCTGACGTTACGATAAGTGCCTTTTCGATGGGACCCCTTTGTATGAATTGTTAGGTGCTCCACATCCGGTTCCTGTGGGAGGTGTTTTTGTTTCTGTTAATGTTTTTGACATTTCAAATGTTTTAATTTGAAATTAGTTCCGTAATTAATATTATATATGTTTTCTTTTAATAAATAAAGATTAAACCTTTATTTGTTTTTCATATTTCTTTAAATATGATATTTGGGTATAAGTTCTGCACTATGGAGACTTGTGCGGGATGGGTCGGGCTCCCATAGATGGTTTACCTCGTACGCTGGTCATGGTCCCGGGAATGGGTTGTGACAAATGTGGTATCAAAGCGTTAGGTTCGTATTGTCTGGGTCGGTTGTGGAGCTTAGGTATCTCTGATTGAGTCAGCTTGATTTGCCTCTTTATGCCCTTCTGACTTTGTTTCGGCACACTGATATATGTTTCGGTAATGTGGCAATTATTTGTAATTTGACATCTGCATGTATGCATTGTCTGTTTGTTTTGTTTTGAAATGCATCGCTGGCATAAAGAGTTAAAGCGGTCACTAGGTGACGATTAGCCAAAGTCTCTAGATAATTTGGTATGGATTAATATGATTCGTGAGATATGCCAGATGCTGCAATTTCAGCACTTTAGTCTTAGTCACCGTCTGTGATTTAGTCGGATATGTATGGGCATTTTGTTCACGTCCTTGGGTATTTTGAAATGATTCTTTCTGGTCAGGTGGTTGGAGGTCAGCCAGTGGTTGCTACTCTGATGGTTGCACCTGTTGTATCTGAATTCCATACTAATAGCCACTTGATAAGTCTTCTAGAACTCGAGCCACTGAAGTTTAAGAGTAAGTTGTGGATCTTTCCATAACATGTTATCAGGACATTAGAGTGTTGTTTCGATGCTCTAGATTACACTGATGACTCTGAGAGGGTCCGATAAGCGACATTTGCTTTGGATGGTCGTATAGTTTTATGGTGGCAAAATTTCCTGAGAAAGAGGAGTTTCTCCTAAGTAGAGTTCAAGAGCGATTTTTTGTTGTTCTTCTTCCTCGTGGTGATGGAGGAGGGAAACAGATGAGCTCAATTCTTTGGTGTAGTGCTTGCTAAAAAGTCACTGCTATCTTTGTAAGCATTTTGGGCACGTGTTAGCCAAGTGTCCTAACTCTTATTTTTTTTTTTGTTCCTATATTTTGTATATGTATTCCTTTGGACTCTGCGAACTTTTTCACACTTATTATATATTCTTTTGAACTTTTGTGCATCTTTGTATATTTTGTTTATAGATCCTCTGATCTTTGTATATGTGATATGCATTCTTTCTGTTCTAGTAAGATATCTGTTAAGGAATTATGTTTCAGATTCCTTGTTTCTGAGAAACAACTGTAGTTGATTTGGTGATAAGAGAATTGTCATTTGTCAACCGATGGTTAGTTTCGATTCATTCCAAGAAATTAAAGTCAGTAGTGGTGCTTCAGATAAAAACGAAATGATCTGTAAGGATCATGAAAGGCATTTGGCGTAAGGGTTTGAATGAGCCTTAAATTTTGAAAGAGAACTAGTCAGACGTATCAAGAGTGAGATTTCTCTGGAATGTCTTCTGAGGAAACTTTCTAGGACTATCTTATAAAAGTGATGAAGTTGGCGTAGTACGAAGTGATCTAGATTTTAAAGATTTTGCGGTGTGTTTGAACTCTTTGGTTTTGAACTCTGATAAGTAGTTTTCGATAGAACGGTTTTTGAAAGGTTTTTCTTTGGTTTTGAAAGCATGACAACTTTAATAAATTTTGGAAAGAATCATGAAAGATTATAGTTTGCTTTGATTGCAAACGATTTCAAAATGATTTTGAATCGCTATTACATATGTAGCGTGTATATATATTTATATATGCGGGTTATATCTGCATGTGGTATTTTTGAACTATTTTCAAAACAGTCTTTGTGAGACACGTATGAGGTAATCTGGAGTGTTGTCCCTCACTCACTAGGTTTGACCCCCTTTCTTTGTTTTGTCCCTGTTTATTATCATCGTGCATGTGATTCTTGAGGACTAAAATCTTTGGCATTTGATGCTCAGTGAGGAATTCTGACATTGTGGTAAGTGCCTTTTCGATCGGGCCCCGTTTGTATGAATTGTTAGGTGCTCCACACGGGGTTCTTGTGGGATGTGTTTTTGTTTCTGTTAATGTTTTTGACATTTCAAATGTTTTAATTTGAAATTAGTTCCACAATTAATATTATATATGTTTTCTTTTAATAAATAAAGCTTAAACCTTTATTTGTTTTTCATATTTCTTTAAATATGATATTTGGGTAGAAGTTTTGCACTATAGAGGCTTGTGCAGGATGGGCCGGGCTCCCATAGACGGTTCACCTGGTACGCCGGTCATGGTCCCAGGAATGGGTCGTGACAATAATTTTACATATTGATGGTGATTGGTTGTCTTTAGAATATCCTTAATTAATTAAAAACTAAACAAATTATTTCATTCGTAAATTTTTAACGAGCTCATAAACGAGCTCGATCTCGAGCTTGGTTTGAGCTTAGACAAAACTGAGTTTTGTTTTTTATCGAGCTCATACGAGCTTATGTCAAACGAGCTTCGAGTTGAGCTTATAATCGAGCCGATCTCGAGCTCTCACTAACCGAGCTTGTCGCGAGCCGAGCTTAAGCTCTCATTAACCGAGCCTTTAATTGAGCCAAGCTCGAGCTCTAATTAAATGAGCTTCTCGTGAGCCGAGCTCGAGCTGCTCGAGAGCTCATTCTTCCTATTTTGAGCCGAGCTCGAACGTCTTAAGAAGTTGGAGCTCGGTCACTGTAGAGCTGAGCCGAGCCTAAACACCTCAAATGTCGACTCAGCTCGGCTCGGCTCGATTGCAGCCTACATGAGGCTCACCATGGTTGCACATGAGAATCAAGAGAACCGACACGTGTCACTTTCCGTAGAAATCATTTCTTTTATGACATGTGCCAACTTGCAATAGTCGGTAACCACATTCCACTTTAAGCCAATGGCCGGTAATTTGTATAAAAGATTGCTTGTGTGACAAGAATTGATCATATTTTTATTGTAGAATAATTGAATAAATTTCAATATTTTTTTGAAATTTAATATATTATATAATTAAAAATAAAGAGTAGTATATCTTTCCAAATAAGTTGCGAAAATTCTTATCAATATCAATATGTTTGGAGGAAATTACATCCCAACTTTTTTTTTGACATTTTGATTTCACATTTTCAACAAGAAAGTATTATATATTTTGTTATAGAAATTTTAATATATTATATAATACACTCTATACTAATTTTAGATATTAATTATCAGCCCCTCTCTCTCTCTCTATATATATAATTGCAATATAATCGGTTATAGTTTTAATAAATATCTGGTTCGAGTATATCTATTTGTATATTTAAATATACCTGCACTCAGTTGACTATTACGTCTACTTTGCAAGTCTAAATTCTGAGAATATTTATTTTAATTATTTAATTATTTTGACTCTAACTCGGGACACCTAGCTACGAGGTAGTGTAGCGTTTGGTATACCAATTCTCTGTCAAGACCTTAGTTACTAAGGCAATATGGTGACTTGTGTGTATAGTGCAACACATGTGACTCTGTCTGGTTTATGGTGACATCAGTTCACATGTTTGCTTCTGACTCTATCTGCTTCTGGTCCCGTGTTTGGATTTATTAAAATAAATGTATGTTATATTTCTGAATATATAATTGATTGTGTCTAATGTCTGTGATAGTAAGTCTATATTGTTGATCATATCCCTATAATATATTTTTGTTGTGATCTGGAGGAGTATATTCTGCTGAAGCACGTGGACTACACTACTCGCAGATATACTCTTATGATTAGTTTCTATATGTTTCAGCTTTGAAACCCTTAGATGTACTATTTGAGGCCCCTAAAACTGTCAACTGTTGGCCCTTTTGAGCCGGATATTGTTTAGGCTCCTAAGGTTTCTAGTATGTCTATGATCTCGTCTGCTACAGTTTCAGTATATTATGGATATGATTAGTGATAAAAAATACATTTCTGAACTCCGTATATATAATAATTATATAAGTACTTATCGTCTGTAACATGATAATTATACGATTTTCTAGTATAATATTTATCTGATAAATATATGATTCTCCGTATGAAATCGACGTGATAAACAATATGTTTGTCAGATCTCTGTATGCATAATAAATTATTATATGTATATCGTTTGTAGATTTGCATGTATAAATATATTTATGTACGAATATCTGTTATAAGAATCATTTTATAATTTTTATGTTTGATTGCATGTTGTCTGCTTTGCCTGCAAAATATTTTCGAAACGAATTTCTAAACTACTACCTATGTACACGAGTGTATACTATTATTATCTGATTATATACATGCATGTGGTATTTTTTGAAAATATTTTCAAAACGATTTATGTGATATCCCAAAGACGATCTAGAGTGTTGTCCCTCACTGATTTTTATCACCGCCTCCCTTTAACATTTTTCAGGTTATCTTGGCTTTTATGCTCAGTGAGTATTTCTTCTCAGCAGTATGTGCCTTTCCGTTCAGGCCTAGTATGTTAGTCTGTAGGTGGTCCACACCGGGTTTCTGTGAGATATGATTGTATCTGTCTAGTCACAAATGTTTTGTATATATATTTTGGTTTATAATATATATTATGTTATATTTAGTATAATTTTAAAATTTGTAAATGTTATAATTTATAATCGGTTTGAAATATTTGGTATATGAAATGGTTAGAAGTTCTGTTTTTCCGAGGCTTGTGAGAGATGGGTCGGGTCTCCAGTTCAGTTCACCTCGTATGCTGGTCATGGTCCGATTTTGGGTCGTGGCAGTGAGTAAGAGAGGAATCTCTGCCAAACAAAACGAGAGAGAGTGGTACATTGGCACAATGAAAGAGAGTGAGAGTGTGACGACAATTTACGATGTGGAGAGAGAGAGGCACGGTTGAGAGAGCGTGAGAGAGAGAGAGAGAGAGAAAGCAGCAACACGTCTAATGGAGAGTGAATGAGATAAGGGTGGCGGGCAGAGAGGTGGTGGATGTTGTCGGAGGGGCAGGGGGCTAGGGTTTCAAAACCTTAGTTGCAAAATCACAATTGGAAAATGCTTTTAATTTTATTTCGATTGTACTCATTTTGTTTTCATTTATACTCGTTTGTTCTTATTATGTACTCATTTATTGTAAGCATTTTGTTGGTGTAATCAACAAGTCTTAAATAATTCGTACTCATTATATAAACGTTTATTTGTAAATGTACTCATTTTGTACCTGTAATTTACCGAATAATAAAGAAAATATTAAGCTTCTAGTCTTTAATGTTTATGGGTTGTACTCGCTTTTATTTCCCTTATATACTCGCTTTGTTCTTATTATATACCCATTTTTTGTAGGTATTTATTGGTATAATCAACAAGTCTTAAATAATTTGTACTCATTATGAAAATATTTATTTGTGATGTACTTGATTTGTACTCAAAATTTTACTGGATAATGAACAAAAAATTAAAATATTTTTTAAAATTTAGTTTTGACTTGTACTCATTTGTTAATATTTGTTTTTATTTTATTGTTGTACTCGTTTATACTAATGTTGTTATAGGTTTATATTCATTTTGACTGGTTTAAATAGCGTGGTCAATACACTGTCAATTTTTTGACGTGTGCTCAACAAGCGGTCAAATTGATGCATTTTTAAATCTTTATTTCGTGTTTCCATTTTTTACAATTTTTTGATATGTGTGTTGCATTTGTGAAATTTTCCATTTTTTTGTTATATATTTGTGTGCTTGTCCCGTATGTTTATGGCATATTCGTTAGACACATTCATGTAACGCTTATATCTTTTACTTTTTTTCCAATACAATTTGTTTCTATAATTTATTTTTATAATTTACTAAAACTAAATACCACCTAGACTAAATAGGTCTTGTTGGAACATTTTCAATGATGTTATATTTTTTTAATTAGTATTTTTAATAAAAATAGATAACACCATTAATTATATAAATTAAAATAAATATATTTTTCAATACTACTCTCTATTTAATTTTTTATTTTATTAAAATTCATAAAATAATTAAAAATAATTAACAAAAAATTTATATAAAAAATTCATTAATAATCAACTAAATAAAGAGTTATTTTCTAATAAAAAAGTTAATTAAAATTATTCTTTATATTATTTTTAAAAATAAATAAAAAATTAAAAATATTTTTAATAAATAACTCTTTATTATAAAAAAATAAATTAAAAAAGAGCATAGCAGATACTACTTTCTCTTTTCAAAAACCCGTTAAAAAATCTTTTTTTTTGCTACATTTAATCCCTTTTTTAGGTATCGGAAAAAAATTCATATCACTATTGACCTAAAGATTACTTAAACACAGTAGAAACATCCTATTCAGCTATCTTTTCCGAAGCAGCCTGTTGTCTCCTGGTTTCTCTCTCTCAACATTCTTTTATATATACAACAGCCTCTTTCCAAGAAAGTTGTACACTCGAGCACTACACCACCTTTCCTCTCTCAGAAATTGTCCCTCTCTCCCTCTCTTCCCCCCCAATCTCTGTCTTTTAATACTTTTCTTCAATTTCTTTTTTAGTGTAATAGTGGTTTTTCTTGGTTTATGTTGAGAAGATGACTGGAGAATCAGAGAAAGAAAGTGTCACTCTTGATCTTCTCAAGCACAAAATGGCTGAGTTTGCTAAAGAAAGGGACTGGGATCAGTTTCACAGTCCAAGAAACCTCCTTTTAGCTTTGGTATGTCACTTGGAATATATACAAACACACTCCTTTTCATGATATTTTGTTTTTCTTTTCATTTCTTGGCTACCCTTTTTGTTTTTTGAATCATTTTTTTGTGAGTGTGGTTCAAAGAAGATGGAAGATAACATCAGAAAGAAATTGATGATGACTCCATTATTGCCTTGAGTTTCTTTCATTTTCCCATATTTTTTTTTTATTATTTGACCCAGATGAATACAACTGAAACCAGTTGGTTTTGTTGGGAAGTTTTAATGATTCCTTGGTTTTACTTCATTTTCTCTTCCTTTGCTAGAGGACCACCTTTCAAGTGGGCCTTTTCCTAATCTTGGTTTCTTGGAGGGGTGAATCTCTCTAATTACTTGCTTAAATCTCAAGTTAGGGTTCAAAAAATTTCAAGGGAGTCAGGTTTGCAGTGAATCTTTTTCATCTTCTTTTTTAATCTGCAGTCAAACTTGACCAACTGTGCAAATAGATATCGCTTTTTGTTGTTATGCACTTTGTCACCGAAATCTTTGCCACCAGCAGCCTTCACCCCCTAATTGCCTTTTGCTTTTCTTTTTCTCAGACAGTGATTCTCGTTAGAATACAATCCAGAACACGAATTTTTTTTGGATGTTTGTTCCACATTCTATTCAGTAATGTGGCAAATTTTTTCCACATTTTTATTCAAATTTTCAATTGGGTTTGGAATAGGATATAGGTTAAAGCTAGAGGGAAACTTTTTTTCTTTAAAGTTGTCATATATTTCTACTTTTTATCATAGTCAATGGATTATCTTTTATGTCCTATCTACATAATAAAAAATTTGTCAAAAGCAAACAATTTTTATAATTTACCATCAATTTTTTAAACGAAGGCTTGGATTTCATTTCTGCTCAACCAAACATGACTTAATGCAGGTGGGAGAAGTGGGAGAATTATCAGAGATATTTCAGTGGAAAGGAGAGGTGCCAAAGGGACTGCCTGACTGGAAAGAAGAAGAGAAAGTGCATCTTGGTGAAGAGCTCTCTGATGTTCTGCTATACCTTGTCAGGCTTTCTGATATTTGTGGAATTGACTTAGGCAAAGCTGCTCTGAGGAAAGTTGAACTCAATGCCATTAAATACCCAGTTAGCATGTGCAAAGGCTCTTCCAAGAAATACAACAATAATGGCACCACTGAGAAGACTGGTTAATTTCTCCTATCATTACAGTGTTACTTGACATTTTGTTCAGTTTCTGCAATATCTTTTGGCAAATATTGTCTAGTTACTAGGTATGGACATATATTTGTGTATTGGGTTAGGGATAAACCTAGTGATAGGAATGGAAAGTGGGCGGTTTCATTGCATGGAAACCAGCATGGGTTGGTTTCACCGTGTGATTTGGCATTTAATTCTCACAGATTTTGTTACTGTTTTAGGCTTTTTGCTTCTGAAATCGAATCCCTCTGACAGAAATGAGATATGGTGTTTATATATATTTATATCATGCCCATTTCTTGTTTTGATTTTTACAATTATTATTTTGGCAAAAATATTCGTTCACTTTACAATCACGACATTTGGTAAGAACTTAATTCATAGTTTTAGCCTTAATTACCATAATTGTTCGTTCAATTTGTAGAGAAGACTGCGAATCGCGTAATTTATATTGTATTTCGGGCAGCAATTTTGATGTCAGGTCCTTACAATTGGGTTTACTGACCCTACGAATTGCTGTTCATTTAGCAGATGATTTAAATTAACAGCAGGTTTGATTTGCTTTCAGTAAAAAATACTAATAACTGTTCATATTTGTTGGACTAATATTTTTTTTTAAAATGATTTGGTGGACTAATTTTAAGTTGCTCATCTTAAACAAATTTAACTCCTAGACATTACTCTGTTCATTTTTTGGATTTAGCAGTTATGTTCAAGACAGATATGATTTTGCTTTAAAAGAACTTAGCCTTTTGTTTCTTGGATAAATGTGCCAAGAAATGACGCTTAATCAAAACTAAAATTGAGTGCATTATGGCTGCTACACTCAGGACTTGTTTGGTACCGGAGAAGTAGGGGAGGAAAAGTTAATTACGGAAAAATCATTTATTTTGACATAATTATTAATTATTTTCATGGCTACTCTTCTAGATTCAAGGAAAGTTAATTCTTTTAAAAAAGGAAAGTAAAAATATAAGGCTTCTCAAGAATTTTACTTATTTGAAGGGAAAAGGCTATTTAGTTCTCATTTTATTGTTTTTTTAGGGAATTATAGTTTTTAACTAATATAAAAATTATAGTATTATTACACTTATGAGAAGTACATTTTTATACCAAACATACAAAATTAATACTTCTCAAGTAATATACTTCTCAAATAATAAATTTCTTCAGTAATTATCTTTCTGAAAATTTTACAAATTATACCAAACGAGCCCTCAATATTTTGTTTTTTTTTGCTGCCACTGAACGTAGAGAGTTGATGTGGAAAGTGATTAACGCCTTTTACTGTGCATTTAGTCTCTAATTTGGATTAATTAATTGGCAATTTGATCAACCCACTGAACACAATTCTATAAAGAAACAAGCAATCAATTCAAAAGAGGTAAAGATTATATCATGACTTAGCATTATTCCAATATTCTTACCAAATGCATTAAATAAATAAACATCAAACTTCACTTTGCAACTTTATGTGGTCTGGATACGAGAATTATGTCAAAACAAGGGATACGCAAAATTTGTGAAATAATGAGTGATTGTGCTCTGGGTAATTAGTGTTGGCCTCCAACCTTAATTCATGGAATTATTTTTTTGGAAAGGAAAAAGACATTCAACTTATTGTAAGTGTAACTCTATCAAATTACATTGACACGCTGCTTTTTTTTTAATAGATTTATGTATCACATATTGATAAATTAATTAAAAAATTAAGCTATTTGAAATTGTAAAAAATAAACATGTCCCTACTATTCTGAAAAAAAAAAAAGAATTCCTACTATTTAGTATTGCTCGTGGGATTTAGAAATCCTTGAACCATTGAACGGAACTAATTACTATAATAGACAAAAATTAAAACTAAAAAAAATATTAATTTTTGACTTTTTTGAACTAAACTGTCTCTACTACTTAGTATTAATTTAAACTATTTTTTCAACTTAAATCTTTAATCCGTAAAGATCGAAATGATATCTTTTTAATACTGAATCAACCTAATTAAGTTGGAGTTAAAAATGGATGAGGCATTTTATTCACAAAAAATATCGAAATGATTTCAGTATCATCAGACAAAACTTTTGAGTTGCTATTGTTGCTTTTTACACTTCTCCTAGTTTTCACCAATGTATTTTTAGATTAAATTCAATATCGTGTAAATATTACTCTAAGAAAACTCAAATTTGATATTCTGAAGCTGAACATAATATACATTTACAAAATAAAGAAAATCCCAACATCTATCACATCACACGACTTGGATTAGGTGCTTAGCTTGTAAGGTTTTGTTGACAAATGTAGAATGGTGGAAATTTCTTCAGTTTGTGAAAACAATAGGGATATATTCCACATTGACTGGTGTATAGGTGTCTTGGATCCGTGACCACTCTGATCATTGCTTCGTAGGTATCACCAAAGGAAAATTAGATAATTACATAGACGGTTATTGAATTATTAAAAAAATATTTAATAAAATTATTAAAATAATTTTTTGTTTAAGAAGGTAATTGAATTAATTATTTTAGTTCAGTAAAGTTACTTAAATCGTATGACTCAGTTTTGATTATCATTTGTGCATGCAATCGTGTCACGTCAGTCCATATGTGTAGATATTTGTTTATTAATGACACGTGATAAGACAAAAGTTTTTAAAAAATTGAACATAACACAATTGTATTAGTGGACTGAGACAATTACTTCATTAATAAACATAAATTTAACGCTTTATTAGTGGACTGTGACAGTTATTTTTTAAATTTATGTCTTGTCACGTGTCATTAGTGCTTTTTGAATTTCTAACGTGGCACGATTGCATGCACATGTGGTGGTAAAAGCTGAGTCATGCAGTCTGAGTGATTTTACTGAACAAAAAAAATTAGTTTAATGATTTTCTTGAATAAAAATCACTTTAGTAATTTTACTGAATATTTTTTAGTAGTTTAGTGATCGTGTAAGTATTTAATCCAAAGAGAAGCCATCAAGTAGAAAATGACTTGAGACAATGAAGTTTAACGTGTCTGTTTTGTCGGCACAGTTTGTCACATATATACACTGTGGTCATTCACTTGGATACAGAGATTGAAAGGTTATGAATCGTAAGCTTCATCAACGTCACCTTCTTCATTGAATTGTTCTAGTCAAACACTACTAAAAAATCTCAGTTATGCTAAATTCTTTGTACCGAGCTTGTGAATTGTATTCCACTGCCCCAACAGACGATTTTGATCATAACAACTTTCTTCTCAAATTT
>CAODLS010859159.1:0-12361 GCA_948243855.1 Flueggea neowawraea
ATTCTGAAAGTTTCTACGGAGAAGATTCCTAAGAATTTCTCAGAAAGCTTCTCAAAAATAAACTTGCCAAAGCCTTCTGAGGATGAAAAAGATCAAACTCCTACTTTGTTGAAATGAGAAAGAATGTTGGAGGAAATCAAAGACCAAAAGCTATGAACGATTGAAAACACAACTTTTCGCTCGATTTTCCACAGACGGCGCCGATTATTGTTGCCTCAAATCCGCAACAGAAAAAAACTTGACGAATCGATGAATTATGGATCACGAACACTTCGAGTCGCCTTTGAATCTGCAAGAACAAAATCAAATGAGGCAGTTGATCCTTGAAGAACTCTCTGACGCTCAAGTTAGTGTTTAGTTCGGCAGAGCTTCAGGTGTAAAGTATGAGTGTAGAGAATGTTCTTTTGAAATGTGGTGGAGACATCTATTTATAGAAGAAGAGTAGTGACATAAACATAATTTTTGCAAATACTCTTAGAATATAACCTCTTTTGTGGGCTTCTGAATTTGTTTAATAAGTTGGGTTAAATGAATTCGAGTCCATATTACACCAGTAATAAAAAAGACAAAAGAGCTACGATTGCAACGTGGAGTTAGTTGTCGTTATTAAGGAGAATGTTGTAGTAAAGTAGTAAAAAAATTATTTAATCTCACCAACAAAATTGGAAGAAGATTTTATGACAATAACTTTTTTTTCTGTCAAAAAAAACTGAGAAAATAATGTGATGTTGGTGAGATTACACGAAGCACCCGTGGCTAATATTCATGACCACCTCAACCTATATCATAACAGGCATAATATAGCTGTTGACAGTAACCCTTTCGGATTACAGATGTAATTCTTGCTGAATATGAAGAAGCTTTATGGTATCCTTGTCAAGCATGTGAAGGCTGTTCCATGCAGGAACTGCATTGGGTCCATTGTTTTAGAGTATGAAGTTAAAAACACAACACCAGTTTTTTGTACCCTTCTGGCTCACTTCCTCATATATTCAACCGATCAACTAAAGATTATTAAGGAAATTATTTGCACAGCCATTTCAATTTTCACATCAATTTTACAACATGGAATCATCTTTAAACTGGAACTAGTATCAGAACTAGGATTTTTAAGAAGCAAATTTTCAACTATTAAATAATTTATAAATAATAACACTAATTTTAAATGCAAAATTCTTTTTTTTTTATAAAATTATTTTGAATTTGAAGTTTCTTGCATTCTTAAGAAATTTAGACAATAATGAAAAAGAGCTTAACTTACTATTAAGTTAATAAAAAAATCTTTTTTCTAGTATGTTAAAATAAGAAAGATGGTACAGAAAATTGAGCTAACATCTCTTTTTATAATAAAATCTTTATGATTTGACTAATTTAAAATAAATAATATCTTTAATTAGTGATAAATTTTGGTTTATCTTAGAAAGTAGAATATCATATCAAATGGAGGAACAAAAAATGTTTAGAAAAAATAGAATTTTGGGTTTAAAATTTTTATTATGGATCCATACAAACTTAGAGAGTTAAATTATACTAATTCTAGGAAGCTATATTACGAATAAAAAAGAGAGAGATAAAAGTATAAAACGAAAATTGAGGGATGAAAAATAAAAATTGTGGGGGAGGGGACGGGTGCTCCGCGACTGGCTGTAAGCATCAGTCATTCTTTCACTTTTACTCTTTCATTTCCTATCGTTACTTTGTGGGTTTATCATTTACATCACCATTCTTAATCATCATTAATCACAAATCCCAAGAATAATGACAATTCAACATCTATAATTACTTTATGATCTAATGGTAATGAATTTGTATTCAGTTTTGACAATTGAATGTTCAATAACATCCAAATATCTTTATGAAATCTGACTAATTTGAATTTGAGTTTGACTAAAATTTTTGTCCGCAGTAAAACTTTCCTTATCAATTTTTTAACTTTTTTCTGGGCTCAAGAGTTGCATGCTCAAATTTTGGTGTGCGCAAAAACAATAAAAGCCTATAATTACGCTCAAAACATCATACTAGTAAAAAGAAAAGGTGATAAAAGTGGCTATTGGGAAAGCAAATCATACCAAATCTTCTGCGCAATTCGATGGGATTTGAACTATACGAAGAGATTCTCTCAAAGAAAATAATGATACAGTTTTTTTAAAAAATAAATTCCTTTCATTGTTCGACTTTTCTCTGCAAAATCTTATCAATTCACTTTTGGTTGCAATTTCAGGCGGCAGACCCAGCAAAAACTGCCGTGCTGCTGAGTGGCAAACATATAGAAACTCTCAAAGCTCCATCACTTGCCCCATACATTCTTCTCCCCCTCCCTTCCATCAATCCCTTCCTTGTTCCACTTGCCGTTAATACATGTAACAGTCACTATAACTTTTGTCCTCCTGTTATTTTTGGCTCCAGATATGCATGTTAATTGTCAACTTTGGTTGTGAAATTGCGAATTGATGTCCAGTCGGTCCAAACAAATACATGAGAACAACCAAGAAGATACAAAAGAGAGGAATGCACATTAATACATCCAACCGCCTCACTGAATTGAGTAAAGAGATGCTTATAGCGAAGCATTTCATAGTGAGATATTGTCTTATACGATATTATGTGAGTTGAAAGAAGAGAGTACTTATAAGTTACTACTGGTATCGATTCTTGGACGACAAATATTTAAACTGAGACTTGAATCTAAAAACGTGGAGAATGCAGAGAGCAAAACGAGATGGCCAACCGACAACACCCACAACCCACTAGTGTATATTTAACAAAACATTCAGGCATGAATTTCAGTGAAAGTGGACCAAGTTCAATGAGGTTATGGATGCATATACTTGAAGAGTATCGACCCAGAAATAGTTATATTGCTTATTAAAGAAACATTGACTGCAATATTTTCAGGGAAAAAGTGGACAGTATTTAAACAGGATATGGATGCATATACTTACTTAGATAGAAGTGGTTCTGATCTTCTGGTTCAGTGTGGTGATTGTCCTTGACATAGCATCATGGGCAGCTTCGATTTCTAACCCCTCAAATCATGGGGTCCAACACATTTGTTTTGTTTTTATGCCGTGTTTGTTTGGTATCAAGTTTGGAATTAATATTGAACCTCACCTTTGTCCTCTGATAAGTCAACATTAAATAAAATATATGGACTGTGTTTACATCTAAAAAAAATCAAAGAGCCAAATTCATGCCATGCAACCTTTCTTTTATTTTCTTTTTTTCTTTCCCAAAAAAAGATAAGAAAACCCCACAAAAGTTGCTTATAAGGAAATTTATCATTCCAATTTTGATTAGTTTTTTTTTTGGGCTAAACAAGGTGAAAATATTTGGTTTTTAAATGATGCCATTCTTCTCCTTTGTATCAATTAATTTTAGTTGAAGTTCAACTCCAATTTATGCTTAGTCTAATCCAAAATAACGATTTGACTTAAGAAGGCTTATAAAATAGTTGACTCAGCATGCTTTTGATCATCACATTGATAATATACAAGTCCAATTACAAAACCATGTCTGTTCGCATTTGGGAGTCAGTACTTCAATTATTTGACTTACATTTGTCTTGTGAAAGGTGAACAAAGAGAAACGAATAGAAGTATTGAGAGAAAAAAGAAAAGGAAAAGAAAAGGAAGAAATTCATTAGTTTAAGTGATGAATTGAATCAGAAAGCTGAAGGAAGAAGCAGAATATATG
The DNA here is from genome assembly GCA_948243855.1 of Flueggea neowawraea. NCBI lineage: Eukaryota > Viridiplantae > Streptophyta > Magnoliopsida > Malpighiales > Phyllanthaceae > Flueggea > Flueggea neowawraea. Next base: position 3,694 of record CAODLS010859159.1, read on the forward strand.
ATTTGATGCAATGCTACCGAATAAGTCAATGATATTGTTTGCATTTGGCTCATGTTTTCATATCAATAATGCTCATCAAACCTACCATTAATTAGGTTCAATATACTTGATGAAATCCAAATCTTTCCCAAAACTTCAACCAATTCAAGTATTCGAAACTAAAAACCAAAAGGTAGAAATAAAAAACAGAGTAAACCCAACCTTACAACTGGGGGAAACCCACAAGCAAGCAGGCCCATGGTTGCCACTGCTTCTGGATGGAGTTTGGTAGTGAGTTGAGCTCAGCTTAACTGCACACCAAGTGTTCGACGAAATTAGTGTCAGATAGTCTGAAAAGATGATTCCGAAGCCTTTTCGTACATTGGCAACTGGCACTGCCATTATACTGGGCGGGGTGGTGACTCTCCATGTAACTTCCACAATAGCCATTCGTGCTCTTTGCTTTGCCAGTGAATCCAAATTGGTAAATTACTAAATTTCCTTTTAAATAAAAGCGACGACCTTTCGTTTGACTATCAATATCATTTATGTTAAATTATGTATTTTGGTGTGTGTGCTGAAAAAGGTTGCATCGCCATGTGGGGTTTGTAGAGGAAAAGGGTTCTACATGTGCAAGCTGTGCAAAAGGAAAAGGGTTAGTGACCTCTAGAGTTGCTTCCTTTATGTTCTGTGTTTTTCTCAATTTTAATACCAAATTTGCAATGCAATTTTATTATCTATGAGTTTGTTATTCATATCTCCTAAGATAGGTTATTTTGGTTAGAACACTCTTTCCTCATTGTTTCTTATTGATTGTTGGTGCTGGCTACCGCTTCATGGTCGCCTCCCATTTTTCTAGCTGATTAATAGAGTGTGCAGAAATAAAATTAAGGATAGGGTTTCCCACATTGCTCTTATTTCCGTTTCTTCAATCTTTATATGTTATGCTCATGCAATCTAGCTTTCAGCTAAAATATGGTTCTAATCTTGCATTTGCTGCCTGGATGATTTGCTGCTTTTTTTTTTCTTTCTTTTCTTTGGACATCAATTTAAAAATTTCTCAAACAGCTAAACTGAAAAGAATTAAATGGAGTGTTTTGGTTTCTCTTTATTCTTCTTCGTACGGTTTTGTTTATCTCAATTATTTCGGCTGTATTGCAGGGTACAACGTTGTCTGAATTGTCTTGGAAAGGGCTGCTGTTGACTTGTAAGATGTAGAGTATATTTAAACCATACATTTGTTATGTTCCAACATAACCTTCTGTATGTTTCTGTAGCAGCTGCAACTTAATTCCATACCTATATGACCGGTTTCTCACATCATATTCACAGTGCCTTAGGGAATATGTTTGTTGCTATTAGGAAATATTAAACTAGATGCTCTGTTTATCATGAATAGTTATCGGAAAAGTATGTTGCCATATTGGGTGTTCAGAATAGAAGTTACTCGACAATCTAGAGAATTTGAAACTAAAATTGATGATAACTGAAAGATAAAAGATGGCAATAATTTGCATCCACTTGTTTCCACTACCAGGATTGCCATAATTTGCATCCACTTGCTTATCATTAATAGTTTATTGCCATATGGCCTAACCTGTGAATTTCTCTCAGAGAACCAAAATTTCGTCCACATGGAACGGCTGTGACTTTTATTCGTATTCTGGTCGTGAATTTTACCAGCACCAGTAAGTTAGAGGCGTCCTTATGTTGCAGAAACATTTAGCAAATATGCACATGGTTGTTTCTCAATTATGCGCACCCACACCAAGCACCGTGGACAAATGGTCAAGTAGTGGAGTTGATTGTTGTCGTGTCCTCTTTCTTTTGTGTCAATCTCATGTGTCATCTATGTTGGTACGTGGGGTTTGCACTTCTAATTGTTCATGATGTGATGTCAATGCTCATTTTGGCATACCATTTGGTTTATAGCATAAACCCAGAAAACTCTGCTTTTCTATGATCATCTAGTTTGGATTCTGTTCTTGTTCCCCAAAATGAGTAAGTGATGGTATTGTAGAGTAATTCACCACAGAATAAGAGCATGCTTAATGTGGAAAGTTTAAGTTCCATTTGGTTGAAAGTGTTAGCCTGAACTTTATGTGGTTGTTATGAGTAAAATTAGCATGGATGACAATGTTATTTAGGCAGTTGTTATCTGTTTTCTGTTTCATTGTGCAGTTCATCTTGTTCTTGTTGTGCTTCCCAAATTCTCTCATCTGTGATCTCTGATGTAGGAGATTTGTAGTAGAATGTGACACCAGAAGGAGACGAAACCGAACACGTGGGATTCTTGCATGTACCAACTGAGCTGTTTTGCGTGGCACCTAACTCCTGGGTCCCTCTTCTGGGTCCTTTTCTCAAGGGGTCCCACCCACAACGACCCTGGACTCAACCAACTGAAATTGCTCACTTGTCAGTTTTGTCACGAAAGCAAACGCGACATGCATCATCACCTCTGTTTTTTGAGGTGGTTGCCTAAGTTGTCCACGTAAGCAAGCATGTGCTCTAAACGCGGGGTCAAATTCGGCAATCAGGAATATTCCATACTTCATGTTGAAGTTCAAGTGTTATATTTGTCGAACTTTGTGGGTCGATTTCACTACATAAAGCAACTATATGTTTCTTCTTGGCTGTAATGAAAATAAACAGCATGTTTCTATTATATTCTCGAATGGGAACGTATGCTTTTTTTATTTTTTTTGGAGTAACTTAGAAAGCAGAAGATATGAAAAAGATGAAGTTCTTGATGTCTTAGGAATCTAAACTTTTTTTTTTGACGATAGAAAGGGGAATCTAAACTTTGATTGGAATAATGTGGAAGATTAGGATAAGAGCATTTTGTGGCTTAGTGTGTCTCTGGAAGATAGAATTGACAAATATTTTGCATTGATACAAATTGGTTGTGATTGTTAAATTTAGGTATGGGTCGAGTATCATTGTCTAATTGATCAAATTATCGCCACGAGTGGTTAGGCCTAGCGGATGGGCACCACGCCTCCTTAGACGCCTGTGTCCCTCCCGGGTGGCTGGGGTGGGGTATTGGGCCCATCAACAAATTATCTAGTCTTATGGACCGCCAGGTGTCATAATTTTGTTTGCGGATGCTGAGTTTGCAATTTCCATTCAAGGAAATAACATTAGAAACAGCAAATAATTAGAATTGTTCCTGATTGTGATTGATGCAATGGACATGTTAATTAATCATGGTTTGATTTCTTGATTCCAAGTGTAACAAGTTTGATTCTGATGGTTTTTCGCATTCAGACTTATAATCATATAATTCCTTTCTTAAACTTATCAACCAAAATATCCACTAATACTATTTTCGTCTAAGAAAATTATGTCATTCTGGAATTGGGATTAATTAGATAGGAAATCTATAAGCTGGTGATTTAATAAAGGAACAGATGGCATGCATGAAAATAAGAAGAAAACAAAGAGCACAAATGGAAGATAGAGTTTATTTATAACTAACACGTATTGGATTTCCTATAAACCGAGAACTCGTAATCATAGCAAAAAACCACCTGAGAGATTGATGGCAACATCGTAATTCCGTGCAACTTGCCTACCCCACACACTCGCAAACACTTATATAAATAAACCCCCAGCAGCAACACCAACTCCAACAAACATTACTACAAATTTCATCAGAATCCAAACATGAAAGAACCACCAACAGCCTCTCGCGCCCTTCGTAAGAAACCCTCCGCCACCGCCGTCGCCCCACGGAAGCTCAAGCTCTTCTGCAGTTTTAATGGCGCATTCCACCTCCGTCCACCGCACAACAAGCTCCGCTACATTGGCGGCGACACTTTGTCACCGTGGGTCGAAACGTCACGTTCTCCAAGCTTCTTATGAAAATCTCTGATCTTTGCCCCAGTTTAAAATCTCTCTCTCTCAAGTACAAGCTCCTTGACTCTAACTACGACTGGGACCCACCTCTCGTCTCCATTGAGTCTGACGACGACGTTAAGTGCATGATCGAGGATTTCGATAAGCTCGAGCTGTACGGTACGCACGCTCGGCTTTGGTTGTTTGTGTGTAGTCATAGTTGTGATAATGGCGATAAGAATAAGAGTAGTTTTCCTGTGAATAATTGTAATGGGAGGGGTAACAATGGGATTAGGTGTTCTTTAGGTTTTGGTAATAATGGGGTGGGAGAGAACAGGCAGAGATGTGGATATGATCTTCCCCTTATTGATTTAATGACTGAATTGAGTGATCCGTTTTTGATGGATGTGAGGGATCAGTGTTTTGAACGGAGTGCGTTGGAGCATAGTAAAGGGAATGGCAAATGGAATAATGGTGAGAGTTTTGGTAATTTTGTCAACCATGCGGTGGCTCCGCCCGCACATCCTTTGAATCCGAGGGATGGGAATTTGCTTCCAGAAAGGAATGGTTTGATGCATTGTCTGCCTGGGAAGAACAGTGGGAATTACAATGATTTGTGTAACTCTCATGTTGTTTCCATTGGTGTAAATGGTAAGCAAGAGGTGTGCAATAATGGGCAGCCCTCGATGAATAATTTGAACAGAGAGAATATTTTTCCATGGGGAATGAGTAATCCATGGTCTTATAGCAATAAGATCAATGGATGTATATATCCTGTGAAAACTACGTTTGCTTGCCAAAGAGTGATTGGCAGCAATGAGAATTGTATTCGGCACCATAGATTTGGTTTAAATGAGGTCAGGAATCATCATATTCATCCATACCAGATTCGAAGCCAGAAGAACATGGTTGAACTTGGGAAGGGGAACCACCAAGCCCTTCGCTTAGATGCAAGACTTTCAGCAGGTAGATATTCTGGGCTGAGGCTAAATTCAAGCATTGCAAAGCTAGTGCAGCCTATGAGATTATATGTTTCTAGTCACTCGAAGCCTGATTTCCCTGATAATGTTACAGAAAAGAGGCCAAGTGCAGTAAAATTGGGCTTACATGATGCTAGTGGTTTAACAGTAGAACAGACTAGCTGCTCTGTTTCACAGAGTGGAAATTCAAATTCCACCGAATACCACTTAGGTTATCATGCTGGCAATCCTGTGGCTAATCAATCTCTTGTATGTGAAAATGTTTCTGGGAGCGTGGCTTTGCCTGTGGGGGCAATAGAAACTCAGCATGATCACTTGACTGGTTCTCACTCTCTGATGCATGAAATTCCATGCCAAAGTGCCTCTCACGGTTGCTGCAGAGTACCCATGAACACTAAGCCATTAATGTTTGTTCAAAAGTAGAAAAATGGTATCTCTGACTTCTTGGATAATCTCTGCCCTAGCATTGAAACAACACAAGAATGCAATGAAAATTTGATAAGTAGGAGGGAAGGTTATAACTACACAAGATGTTCAAACAATGACGGTAATAATTTGCATGGTGGAGTTGCTTCTTCGGTGGATCTTATGTATAACTTGTCCCTGTCATCATCAACAGAGGTGGAGACTCCGGGCCTTTCTTCTCTTGCTAGCAATGGCGCTTCTAACTGTTAATGTTGAAGTCGATTTTCTTGATCAAGATTGAAGTCATGATTGATAGTTGATGAAGTAAAGTCGAAATGGGACGGATTAGAGACGAAAAGACCAAGGAATGGCGAGTCAGTGTATTACACAGCCTGGGACACGGCCGTGTCCCAGACCGTGTCTTGTGGTTAATTAAACGGACACGACTTTTCGACCGTGTCTTGGAGGATTTCGACCGTGTCTTAACCGGTTTTCCCGTGTAACCTATTCTGAACGTGTTTTCCTACTTAAGAAGGGTTCTAATACGTGTATTAGGGTTTTGGGTGACCTATTTTGGCTAGGTTTTCATTGTATACTATAAATAGGTGGCTTGAGAATAATCTTGGGATCTTTTGGCCAGTTGTAACACTGAATAATAAAATACTTGTGCTCTACCCGTGAACGTAGATCGGTTATTGATCGAACCACGTAAATCTTGTGTTCTTGTGTGATTGCTCTTTGTTATTCCGTGTATTCTTCAATCGTCGGTTTTCCCCTGACAAGTGGTATCAGAGTCACAGAAGTTTGTTCATAAACTTTGGGTTTGTTCTGAAAGAAGATGTCTTCGTATAAATTCGATATTGAAAAATTCAATGATTCGAATGATTTCACGCTGTGGAAGCTGAAGATGAAGGCGATTCTGGTTCAGGAGAAGTGTGAGGAGGCGATTGAAGGTGAAGAGAAATTACTGGTAGAACTGACAGCGGCGTAGAAAGCGGAGGCTGTGAAGAGAGCTCATAGTGCAATTCTATTGAGTCTGACGGATGAAGTCTTGAGAGAGGTGGCTGATGAAACTACTGCAGCATGTTTGTGGAAGAAGCTGGAAAATAAGTATCAGAAGATATCCCTTTCGAACAAGCTTTATCAGAAAAGGCGACCGCATACCTTGAGGATGTCAGAAGACATGCAGGTAAACGAACATATTGATAAATTTAATAGGATTGTATTAGATTTGAAAGGTGTTGGTGTTGACATTGATGAGGAGGATCAAGCTATATTCCTGTTGCATTCGTTGCCTGAGTCATATGAGAGTTTTGTTGATACTATCATGTATAGTAGAGATGAAATTTCTGTTAATGATGTGAAGGATGCTCTGTTGTCTAAAGAATTGAAGAGGTTAACTTCTAATTCAGATGGAGACAAAATGAAATCCAGATTAATCGTTAGTAGGGGCAAGAGAATGAGTAAGAATCATGGTTTGATGTGTTATCACTGTAAGGAGATGTGGCACATGAAAAAGAATTGTTCACATAGGAGAAACGGTGAGAGATCAAGGGCAACAATAGTTCAGAATAATTCTGTGGGATTTCAGGATAATTCTGATGAGGGGGGAGTAGTGAAGTGTTGATTGTTTCTGTATATAGATCTAAAGATAGTTGGATTATTGACACTGGTGCAGCTTATCATATGATTTTTTTTAGGAAACTGTTTGATTCTTTTCAAAAATGGAAAGACAGTGTTAAATTGGGAGATGGTGAGAAGTTGAGTGTTGAAGGTAGTGGTTTTTTGAAGATCATGATGCATGACGGGAAGGTCAGAAAACTTGATGCTTGGTATGTCCCTGGGTTGCGAAGGGTAAATTGCAGAATGACATTTACACCTTGATTAACAGCTCGGTAGTTGCTAATGATTTAAAGACTGTTGTGAGTTCTGCAGGAAAACGGGTGGAGTTTGTGATTGAGACTCTGGAACAGAAAAATATCAATCAGGTTGATTTACGAGGTCTAACAACAAGTATACCAAAACATGACAATTGTGTTGATGATGATAAAAGGTCATCACTGGAGGGCACAGGAAAAAATGTGGGGTGGGTGGAGTATTGTTAGGAGCGGATGGAAAGCTAGCGCTAGTGGGGGCAAGTCCGGGATGGACTTGGTTTGTTATTGCAGGACTTGAGGCCCTTCGGGGTGGTATGACAAAGGAGTAATTCTATGGATGAGTTGTGTACGGAAGAAAATTCACTTCAAGGTGGGGAATTGTTAATGTTGAAGTCGATTTTCTTAATCAAGATTGAAGCCATGATTGATAGTTGATGAAGCAAAGTCGAAATGAGACGAATTGGAGACGAAAAGACCAAGGAATGACGAGACAGTGTATTACACGGCCTGGGACACGGCCGTGTTCCAGACCGTGTCTTGTGGTTAATTACACGGACACGATTTTTCGACCGTGTCTTGGAGGATTTCGACAGTGTCTTACCCGGTTTGCCCGTATAACCTATTCTGAACGTGTTTTTCTACTTAGGAAGAGTTCTAATACGTGTATTAGGGTTTTGAATGACCTATTTTTGTTAGGTTTTTATTGTATACTATAAATAGGTGGCTTGAGAATAATCTTGGGGTCTTTTGGCCAATTGTAACTCTGAATAATAGAATATTTGTGCTCTGTCCGTGGACATAGATCGATTATTGATCGAAGCACGTAAATCTTGTGTTCTTGTGTGATTGCTCTATGTTATTCCGCGCATTCTTCAATAGCCGGTTTTCCCTAACACTAACACTTTGCTTAAGTCTTAGATAAAGCCTTCAAACCTCATAAATAAAGCAAAAGTTCGTACAAGCCCTAAATCTGAAAAACCAGCTGCAGTTACTTCTGATCCTTTATCTCAGTGTGGTCCTAATATGGAAAAGGATTGCATGGCTGAAGAAGAGATTCAACAGGATCCTCCATCTGGTTTAGTTATCGATGAGCAGGTACAACCAAAAGAATTTTCTTCTCATTTAGTCTATCGTTTAATAAACCTGGATGAGAAAATCTCTTGTAACTCTGTTTCTAACAATATGAATTTTTCTTTTGGATTTGTAATTACTTGTTTTAACAGGCTGCGACAAAAGATAGCATTATTGGTGGAATCTCTAATGACCTAGCTGCATTCTATACACATCTGGCTACTAAAGAACTGCAGGTAGGTCATCAACATTAATCAACACTAATATGTGTTATTAAAGGGTCTAAGTCAAATTTCTCTGTGCCATCTTCTACAGGCTATTAAATACTCGGACCTTGAGTTTATAAAAGAACTTGGTTCGGGAACATATGGAACTGTATACCATGGGAAGTGGAAAGGGTCTGATGTTGCCATCAAGAAGTTGAAGCCAAGTTGCTTCACCAATGGTTCACTGGAGGAAGATCGGCTGGTAAATTTAACTTATTTATTTACCTTAAAAGATGGATGAAGTGACTTTGCT
>CAODLS010859163.1:0-19916 GCA_948243855.1 Flueggea neowawraea
AGTTCTTTAGACAACAAAGCATCCTTCACATCATTAACAAAAATTTCATCTTTACCATACATGATAGTATCAATAAAACTCTCATATGACTCAGACAACGAATGCAACAGAAACATAGTTTGATCATCATCATCAATGTCAACACCAACACCTTTCAAATCTAATACAATCCTATTAAATTTATCAAGATGTTTGTTTACCTGCATGCCTTCTGACATCCTCAAGGTATGCAGTTGTCTTTTCTGATAAAACTTGTTCGACAGAGATCTCTTTTGATACCTACTTTTCAGCTTCTTCCACAAGTCTGCTACAGTATTTTCATCAGCCACATCCCTCAAGACTTCATCCGCCAGATTCAATAGAATTGCACTATGTGCTCTCTTCATAGCATCCGCTTTCTGCGCCGCTGTCAGTTCTTTTGGTAATTTCTCTTCACCTTCAATCCCCTCCTCACACTTCTGCTGAACCAGAATCGTCTTCATCTTCAGCTTCCACAGCGTGAAATCATTCGAACTATTGAATTTCTCAATATCAAATTTATACGAAGACATCTTCTTTCTGCAGAATGGACCCAAAAGTTTCTGAACAAACAATTGTGGCTCTAATACCACTTGTCAGGAAATCAGGCAATTTAAGATACGCAGAATAACAAAAGCAATCACACAAGAGCACAAGATTTACGTGGTTTGATTAATAACCGATCTACGTTCACGGGCAGAGCACAAATAATTCTACTATTCAGAGTCAAAAACAAGCATAATGGCTTACAACGGCGTTCAAAGACTCCCCAAGACGTTCCCAAGCCCCCCTTATATAGTTAACAAGTAATACAAGTCAAAACTAATTAGGAAAACCCTAATTGAAATCCTAAATTCCGTCAGAATCGGTTACACGGTCAAGGAAGCAAAGACACGAACAAACACCTTCGAGACACGGTCATGTCTTCGCGTCCGTGTACCTTCAGAAGACCGACAACGAAAGACACGGGCACGGACACTGCCGTGGCCAAGGCCGTGTCTGCCCAGTTCTCTTCTCTTCTGGCTCCAGCGAATTACACGATCAATCCCACGCCCGTGTAGATCCCCGTGTTCGTCCAGCAACTCTTTTTCCTTCACAAATCCGTCATTCTTTGGCTTGTATCACTTCTCATAAGATTTTGACTTCAATCTTGATCAAGAAATTCACTCCAATCTCAACAAAAGGTTTGAGCTTTGTTGTGTTTTCTGGCGTTTTATGGAATTTTGTGATGACCCGTTTAGAGAAATTGTGTGTTCCGGAATCGTTGTGTAATTCGGAACAAAAAGGGAGGACTTTTGGCCTCTAGTTGGGTCTGGTTTGAATATTTTGTTATGTTGCTTTTAAGTTTTGTGATTTCTATGTTTTGTTCAATGATCTTTGATGAGTGTATTGTAATGTACTTCCCCTGTGAGCTTTATATGAGTTATAATTTAGCTCTGGAGCTCCGGCCCTTCAAATACTTGACTGTCTATGTTGATTTTGTCAATTATGAATTTGATATAGAGGAAGTCGTGACTGTTATGGGCTGTGGTAATTAGGTGCAAACTGGTTTGTGTTTAGAGATATGAGGGTGGTTTCTAGTTCTTGGTTATACTTGATTGTGCTGAATGTGGTTGAAAAAGATGAACCACATCATTCCATTGCGAGGGAAACTGAGAGTACTTGTTGTAGGGATTTTGACTTTTGAGTTAGGGTCTTTCTAGTTAATCATTATAGTGTTTTGCACCATTTGCCGAACAATTTTACAAGATTAGTTTAGATTTTAAGCTCTAAAATTTCCAGTTTTCAAGATTAAATAATGTTGATTCTCATAATTGATTATAGACCTGTAGATGTCTGTGTCTTGCAGTTTAGTGGCAAGGAGATTAACAACCCCACCCCGAAAAGTGCCGTTGCAATACTTTGATTATGATCATTTAAAATGCTGACAACAACACAAGAAGATGAATTTCTGAGTTGTCTTCTTTAAATCGATTAATATTCTTTGGTTTGATGTTGTTCCATGGAACTTAAAGTTTCTTTATTTTGCAGGGTTATATTCACACCTATTTGGCTATGTCATGTTGTTGTAGCACGCGGCCGATTTTCTCTACCTGCTCCATCAGTGCCTCATGATCGCTATGTATGCTACATGCTCCAATTTATGTTGGATATGATCTTTCTACTGTTAGTGTTAAATTGTTTCTACGACTCTTGAGGAATTGAGAGTTTCTTTTTATTATTTCTGTAAATAACTATAGTTATAAAAGTTAAAACCTTTTTTCTCATTGACAGTGGGCCCCATTGCATGCTGTCTTGGCAGCTCCTTTGCTTATTGCCTTTGAGCTACTATGTACACATCTGGAGAGCAGTTATGGTAAGTAGTCAGCATCTTTACAACCATTATTAATACCAAGCATTTATCGTTTCTCTTTCAAATATTTTCCTTTCTCCATTTATTGTTGATTAATAATTTGCTCTTAACAGAATAAAACTCAAACCAGTTACAATATACACCTGCAGACATTCTTTTCTTTTTTTTTTCCTCCTCCTATTTAAAGGCAGTGTTCCTTTTCAGTTTTGAAACCATTACTCTTCATTGGAAGATGTGTCTAAAGTATCTATACCTTGTCGTTGCATTTTATTTACATGTTTCAGCCTTCAATCTTTTGCAGTGGTGGACTTGAAGATTGTCTTCTTCCCTTTGTTAGCTTTTGAAGTAGCAATTTTAGTCGACAATATCAGGTGCCTTCATGTTTGATTATTCTCTTTTTACCAATTGAACACTTATTGCGATCAGTGTTCTTATTTGGTAATAATTGATATAACATTGTTAGTTTCTAATGATATAACATTGTAAGTTTCTAACTCCCTTGATATGGTAATTTCATCTAATCATTCTTCTTTTTGCTTTTTTTTCTCAATCATTATACGATGTGTAGGGCCTTAATGCCAGGAGATGAAGAAAGCCTGAGTGATGAAGCAATATGGGAGACTCTTCCCGTAAGTGCATAAGTTTTTTATAAATTAAAGAATTGTTTCTTCGTCTTTTGTACTGAATTATGTATATAATTACTCACTTTTGATGACAAGTACATCCCTAGGCAGTACTGTTGGTGTTTTGTTGCTTTGTTTAGTTAGCACAGTCGTAGCATGAGTTTGACACTTCTGTTCAAAATATCTAGTGTAGTGAAGTTTTTAAAAGAGTTCGCCCATTATATTATGAATTTAATGATAATTCATGATGTGTTTGTAGCACTTCTGGGTTGCGATATCTATGGTTTTCTTCATTGCTGCAACAATATTTACTCTTCTCAAGTTATGTGGTAAGTTATATCTCCATATATTTCTGAATTTTTCATGGCAGTTACATGCATCTACTGCTTAGAAATATATCCTGTTCATCTACCCTTCCACCTAGCCTTCTGTAATCAGCTGAAATCCATGTTAAATGGACTCTTTGCTAGTTACCAATATCTGCATGTTGCAGGATGGGTTTGTGTACAGTTTTTAGATCCAGCACACAGTAATTCAATAGATGATAATGTTCCCTCTATTTATTTTGTATTCTCTTGATGTGTACAATTAAGGGGATTTCAGTGGAAGAGACTTGTAGAGAATCTGTTTGGTTTGGTCTACCTTTACCTCTTTGCCTTTATAGGCTCCCAGAGGTACATTTATGAGTTATGGAAGTGAGATATTCTTTTTCTCAAATGTCCTGTACTCATGATTTATAATAAAGAGTACTTTCCACCGTAAAAACTTTTGCTGGAATTTTTTCATGATAATATCATTGCCGCAAGTATGAATTCCTTTTGGTTGATTTTTCCTTTCCCTAATTGTTTAGCTACAAGACTTTCTCGCCTGACACAGTGAAGAAGATGCCCAAATCTGAACTGGAGAAGGAAGTAAGAAGAATCACTTTCCTGTGCAACATCATATTTATGTTTATTTGTCCTTGCTGCATTTAGCATGTGTGTCACTGAATTCACTCCATCACACTAAAATTTTGGACTAAATCTTCAATTATTTTTTTGTCAGTATACACGATTGTAGGATTTACTTTATACGCAAACAGAAATCACAGAGATCTGTCAGCAAGAGTTTGAAAAGCTTCAAAACGTATTATTTCATTAACAATCTTTGTTTCTTTTGTATCCTTTGTTTTTTATTCTGTATCTTCTTTTTGCAATTTCGTGTACTTATTTTTATGAATATGTCAGGAAAAAAATCCTTTGTCGAATTTGCTTTGAAGAACAGATTAACATAGTCCTCATCCCATGCAGGCACCATGTCCTTTGCAGGTATGTTCACTACAGATTTCCTAGTCTTTGCCATGCTTGAAGCATTGAAATATTTCCTGTCATAATGTTGATTCCCCTGATCTAATCTTTCCAAATTCGAATTCAGTACATGCTGTGAGAAATGCAAGAAGTGCCCAATCTGCCGGGTTGCAATTGAAGAGAGACTACCTGTATATGATGTTTAGCTCTTGTTCATCCTCAAGACACTTGTATATGACATATAGCTCCATGTTATACACAACTTAAACTGAAGCCTATCCTGCTGCTTTATGGTTTTAGATGAAGCATGCACTGAGAAACAGGCAACTGTGTGTAATCTAATCATGTTCTCATAGTTCTATATCATTTCAGGAACTGTAAATATACTCTGCAAATTCATTGGAAATATGGTTTTTCTGTAAAGTTGCTTCTTTTCTTCAAATATTTTTTTGCCAGTTTCCAGTTTCTGCAAGTGCTCTAATTCAATTATTCAATCAAAATATTGATTTTTTCCAATAAATATTCAAATACAAGAGGCTGTACATGGAGTTGAGAAGTATTTCATTTTATTTCATGATAGTAGAATCCATTTTCCATACTAATGGCTTTGGACTGTTTTAGGACTTTCTAAATCACAACAAAATGGGAATTTACACGTTTTTCCATAATTAGGAATCTAATTGAATCTTAGTATATAAACTTCCCACAAACTTGAGCAACAGGAAAGGAATATATAACTTAGACCCATGAAGAAATAGTACTTGAAACTGCGCAATAACAACTAGCCGCAGGTTGCTGTTATTGTCAATGGCTCAATCACAGGACTTGGAGCAGCATTTCCATCTCCATTACCAACACATTCCTTGTTCAATCTGAGAAGGAAGTCGTTGAAGCATTCATCCAATGTACGGAAATCTTCATCAGGATACAAAGCAGTGATCTCAACTTCATTAGGACCGTCAATAGAAAAATTCGATTGACAACCTTTGATGAATATATCATGCGTGAATGATGCAACAACACTTTGTGGTATGCGATTCTCTGCAAATTTAGACATAAACAAAAGGTTAAACACATGATTAGCGCTAATGGGTTCATATATTTTGGTTGATTATCTTCATTAAGATTATAATTAGATTGTGAAATGGAACCTGCAGCTGCTGCAAGCAAGTCATCTTCAGTGACTGTAGCTCTAGGCAGGGTCCTTCCAATTTTTGTTTCCCACAAAGAAGCAAGCTCATTCATGTTGTAAAAATTGCAGAATGGTCGGAAATGGACAGACTCGTTCAGACATCTAACATCATCAACAGTTTTCATCGTAAATTTTCCAATGTCCGAACCAGCAACAAAGTACGCTGCACGCGAGAACCATCAAAATTATTATGTTAATTGCAAATTATCAAGCCTATAAAAGGTAAAAACATGATTAGCATTTGATTAAATTTTAAACAAAGTTTGAGTCTTAAACTAACCATAAAGGTTGAATGATTAGCCACTGGACAATGATTGTTTATCCCTTAACTTTCTAATTAAGCTTCCAAATTAAACATCATATATAATTTGGTTAGATGATCCTAATTAACACAAAATCACATGTTCAAACAAAATCTCTGGTGGGTTGTCAAGTCAGCGAAATCTAACAAATGAGGATGCAACTCTATGAAAGAGATTGGTTAGTAAATGTAAAATAAAAGAATTTCAATTAAATGAAATGTGATTTAGTGAAAATAAGATTATATGAAGACAAATTGTCGTTTCATCTGATGTAACATGCTAATATAGCGACAACCAAACTTTTATTTCATAGGATATTCTCAAAGCTTCTTTTTAGACTTTAGGTTAGGTAGTAATATTTAGCCTTTTCTTTTATCGATGAGTATTTAACTTTTATTTGATAGCGGAGAAGTCATAATCTGAAAAATAATACTCCCTCTTTTTTTCAAAAAAAAATTTAAAATTTTAATACATACATTAAAAAAATAATTATAATATATTAATTATAATAATAATTTATTAAATTAAATTTATTTATTTTAATAGAATAAATTAAATATAATTATTTAAATATTATATAAATTTTATTTAATAAAAAAATATAAAATAGAATAATAAAAATTTAATTTTAAAAAAATATCATTTATTTTAATAAGAAATGTTTTTTTTCTATTTTTTTTTAAAAAGAGAGTCATTTATGTGAACCAAACTAGGAATAATAATTAGACTTTATTCTAAGTGTTTTTTTTTGTCCAGACCACATGGTTTTTTTGGTGAGGACGGACAGTTATAAACTATAGTCGCACCAGATTAATTTGTGTTAAGAGTCGAGATGATTTTTTTCGAGATGCAAAGTTCTGGTCCCATATTTTAGACAACTGCATACACAAGAAAAATTCGAACTCACGATCTTGCTTAAACTAAGAAATATCACACACCATCTCATGACTTTATGCTAAGAGTTTGAAATTGCAACGAATGTGATCTACAGTGGGAAGAAATTACAAAATTTAAAGAATTTTTTTTAATCGCTCGACCTTCCTAAATTTAATGAAAGTGAGTTTTCAAAGAAAAGGCCAATAAATAAGCTCCGTTTTCAAAGATAAAACCTTCAAATAAATCAGAGGTTGAAAAAAATACTCTTGGTTTGAAAATTTTACAAAAGCTTGAAACAGAAATTTCATTAATAGCCTGTACGGGATAAGTGAACTGAAGACTTCCATCTTTGTTGATCAAATCATTTTAATGTTTAAACTGTCAATGGAAAACAAATTTAAAGTTGAATACATAGGATTGGTGGGAATTTAATTAGAATATGGAATTTTCTTTCCTAATCAGTATCAAGCTACCTCTATGGGAAAAAGCAGCCTCCAAGTATTCTATATTAACACACACAATTAGAATTTTGTTATAAATAGAGATTATGTGTGTGTTTATAATTTAATAATTAGTTAATCCACTTTGGTAAAAACTGGCTGTACTGTCCTGAACTCTTTTGTAGCCAGACAATGAATTGGCAAAAATGGGTCATTTTTGTTTTTGAAGAGCAAAAATGGGTCATTAGCATTTTATGGAATGTGATTAATTAATACTCCTAATTTGGACTTAATTGACAAAAAAAAACAGATGTAGGGCACAAATACCATTACCTTTAACGGTGCCATCACCGTAGATGTTGAACTGATCCAACGGTGGCAAAACATCAGCAGGGTGATTATTGTCATGGTAGGGCCAAGAAGCAATAGAATTGCAACAAATGTAAGTGAAAGGAATGTTATATTTCTCCACAAGCCGTCTGATTTCACGCTTCTCTTTGTACATTCGTAGTCCCGGCTCCACCGGATCCGCCCTGTCCACGTCGTGCCCGAACTCTGACGGCAAAAATCTCTGCATTTACATCCCACTCTAATTACCATTCTCATGTTTTAATTAAATGACCCGACTGATATCTTTAATGTTTAATTCATCTGAATTTGAGATAATACATGTCTATAATTCTATTTATTCAATTTTTAATTGATGTAACAACTTAGCAATAATTGCTCATTATTAGTACAAATGTCCATTTGGTCTTTTCATTCGACCGACTCGAAAATTTTGAAAACCGAACTGAATATCAAAAACCGCAAATTTTGGTTCAGTTTTCGCTTAGTTTATAGGTGGTTCGACCGAATTCTGGACATTTTTTAAGGAGGGAATTCTGGACAAATTAGTGTATGACTTGTATTTTTTAAGATATGTTTTAATTTATATTTAAATAATAACTGCCCTACTTCAAAAAATTAGAACTGAAAGAAACTAATTTTTAACGTTAACGCTATAAAAGATCTTACCTTGACGGTACCAGCAGTTTTTATGGCCTCAACAAGAGCAAGTTGGTCAACAACACGTTCACCTCCGACGGCTGAAATTACTACTTCAATTTCATTCTCTTTGAGTATCTTCACCATGGTTTCTATATCACCAATCGACCCCTGAAATTAAATTGAATCAAACCCAGCAAAAGGGAACTTTGTTAGAACAATTTGGAAACAAAAAAGGAAAAAGAAGAATCATTTGCGCTTCTATATATGATAATTAAGTATATACACGCAACACAATAGCTCCTCCATCTTGGAAAGTCTTGAGAACCTTGGCCCTGGACGGCCGAGCCGGACCTGGCCGGACAAGAACGTAGGTAGGCCGGCCGGATTGTAGGCTGGCATGAGCCACCAATTGGCCGATGAAACCGGTGGCTCCGGCGATGAGGACTCTACTTTTCGTTGAGGGAATTGAAGGAGAAATAGTCATAATTGAATTGATGCTCTGTTTCTGAGACAAAGGCAAACCTGAAATACACAAGGCACTAGAGTGGAGTGTGGTTTGGTCTGGTCTGGTCTTACGTTATGTGGGAAGTGAGTACTTTGTTTAGTTCCTAAATTCACACGTTTGAGTTGACCAGGTTGCGAAACAACATTCAACTCCAAAGATTTATATAGGGATGCTTTCTTGGGGTATTATAGTCAAAGCCAGAATGTTGGATGGATTGGTGATTGGTCTGGCTTCATCTACCCTTCAACAAATTGCAAGAAGATAATAGTTTCTTATTTAAAATAACCATTTTCTTTTTAAAATTAAGCGCTTTTTAGCGTGTGCAAACAGGATAAGAAACCTAATAAATTGTTTATCGGTTTTAATTTTACACATTAAAATGGTCCAACTATCTATATATTAATATAAAGAAGAATATATTTATGATATTATAACATTTGTCAATCTAACTAAATGATATTTGGTAAGATATTAATATATTATGTGTCACAATCAATATAAATTTATACACTTAGAAATTTGTATTGATGACAAATCTTAAATAATATATTAAATTTTACATAATTAATTATGGAAAGAAACAAATGTAAAGTATAAATCCATATAAATCCATTTATTGGGATGTCATGAAAAAAATAATTCTATATATTTCATTCCGTATAAGGTAATATTGTTAAATAATAAACATTGTCACACAATTAATTTAAACTGTTAATAATCTTAACAATTCTTAGTTATAAAGACAAACCTTACGGGATATAAGTTAATTTTTTAACTACAAAGGTAAATAAAATGAGTCATATGATAATCCAAGTTAATTGTAAAGACTAATCAAATAAGTCAATTTTAAACCTAATATATTTTTTAGGAAATGTTCCTGCAAATATTGTAAACGTCCCACAAATTTATCACCATTAAATTAAATAACAACGATTAATGAGTTTATATATCAATCAAACAACTTAAATTAAGAAATAATTTAAATTGATATTAGTAAATCAAATCATAGCAACAAAAATTGCTCAAACATTCAAAAATATTTGCCCTTTTGAGTTAGCTTTATAGATATATTAATATTAACATAAAAATATTCCATTACCCACATTAATTAAATCCTATGTGTCATTTTTTTAGAATTTTGATTTCTTAGAAAATTATAATAGCCAATTAATTATCTATTAAATCTTATGTGTCAGTTCCCTATAACTATGAATTTTTTAAATTATTCAAAAACAACAATTTGATACCAAAAAAATACAGTTATGTTTACACGTAATGTATTATAGTAAAATCCCCTTAATTTCGGTTATTTATTCAAAACATTGGCATCGTGTATTTCCTTATTAGTATTAACGCATCATTCTCTTTATGGTTTAAAAATCCTAATTATTATTTGTGCACCTTCAAACCATACTTTTATCCCTTCAAATGTTGTCTTCTTTTCATGGTCTAAGAACCATAATTGTTTCTTTCTAGAGCACTAGACAAAATAATATGATCAAGTGGTAGATGAGAAAGAGTTAAATACCAACATTGTTTTGATTTAAGCTTTCAGTTTATTCCTTTTTATTTTAGTTTTTTGATTTATTTGTCCTAATTACAAGTTTTGATTTTTTTTCTTCAGAATTCTAGGTCATATTTCTTTGCTATAGACTTTCTCAAATAACTATTTTCCTTCTTTTTTCACTAAGTCTTTGTTTTTTGCATGTCAAATATCGAACCATTAATAGACTTCTGTTTAATTTTTTTTGGTGCAGGGTGGTGGTTTTGCTATTCAACGTGAAATTGTTTATGTTTCTTGGAATAGCAAGGTTCAACATATACTAGCATCTACTTCCTTTAATAGGATATCTGGTAAAGAATCAATATTAACCTTCATTCATCATTCTATTATTCTTTATTTTACTCATCTTGAAGACTTCATAATATTGCAGTTGTTTGGGATCTTAAGAAACAAAAACCAGTGATATGGTGAGTTTCAATTTGGTTGCCCCTTTAACAAATTAAAGTCTTTTATTTTTCAAAACAAATGCTTCATGATTCATTTCAAAACGAACTAGTGAAATAATTTCCCGTTTTTTCAAATTAATAGTAATAAGTTTCAATTAGAAGACGATGTTCGTTTTGCAGTACTAAAATTAGTTGTGTTCATGAGTAGATTTTCTTGAAATCTTATAAAATTGTTGGTTGAAACATCAAAATAGTATCTTTGCATGGAAACATTGTCATGTGATGAAATAATTTTATTTGTCATATAATTTGTTGTTTTCTAAAAAATTATAAACTGCATTTAAACAGTATTTTTAATATTTCACACTCTACAACATTTTTATTTAATTTATTCTTCCATTGATATTTGATTTTTTGTCTTTACAATTAATAAATTATGAAAAATAATATTTTTTATTCTAATTTATAAAAAGAAGTAGCTAAAAAATTTCAGAACAACGCCCGACACAACACTAGTATATTTTATATTCTTTAAAAAGATATACGTAAAGAGAATGTTTCGTATGTATATAAAAAAACGTTCCCTTTCTTATTAATGTGGTTGGTAATTGAAAGCTGTGGAGTAATTTAAATTTGTATTTTTAAGAGTTGGCAATCTTATTAGTGTTCAATTTAACATTTATAGTTATTAGCCTTAAATTTTTTTTTTAACATGTATGGGAATTGTTGATCGACACATATCTATCTATCAGTATTGAGTAGGCAATTACGTCCATAAAAGATATTCCAGCACATACAAACTTTGTAAAGTCAAGCATTTGCTTACAAAAACGTGGACAAATTACTATATCCAATGACTTGTAATAGCATGAGTTACCAAAATTTTTTTGACACGTTCCCAATAATACAACAACACGTATTATACGGATCCAATAAATCTGTCTTACTTAGCCCCTTTAATTAGCCTGATTTTTTTAGGAAATTACACCCGTGTTCTTTTCTTCTAAATTAATATTCACTTACAAAACACAATATTAATATACTACTCAAATACAGCAATATTAATATACTACTCAAATACAGCAATCTCATTTTAATTTTCTCAAATACCACAATATTAATACCACTGTCTCTTTCTCTCCTCTCTCTCTTTTTCTTCGCGATTGTTCTCTCTCTCTTCCTCTCGCCCTCTTCCCATTGCTGCCTCTCGTATTATCAAACCATAACCACCACCACTTCTCAAATCTCCATCAACAACAACCATTTTTGTTGCCTCACCACTGCATCTGAAGCACACATGCAAGGCCTTAGATTTTACCAACCCGATGGAACAAAATATCTACAACGTTGTGGATAGAGTTTGGAATGGTTTCTGGATTTTAGATTTTGCAATTTTTGGACTCTTGCTTTGGGTTTTGTAACTTTTTAAAACCTAGTTTTGGATTTTTTAGCTTTCAAATTCTAGTTTTTAGGTTTTCTGGAACCAAAGATCTAACCACCACACCGTAAAACCTCAGTTACAGCAGTCTAGGTTATATAATCATGCAATTTGTAAATTGAAACTTCTTATTTTTTATGTGTCGTATCTTGCTCACGTAACAAAGATGATGGGGGTCTAAGACCAAGATTCGAATTTTTTTTGTTTTCTGTCTGATGGACCCGAGGTTGACAGTATTGAGAAGATGAAGATAAGGGTTTTGTCTAAATGAATATGTTTGATTACTTTTGGGTCTGTGCCAATAGTCCCCTTGTGTGGGTTACAGGGTATGTGTGGCGGTGTCCTAATTTTGTTGTATATTTATGATTTATTGTCATTTTTTTATTTTATACTCTATATATATTCGTATTATATTTGAATAATAAAGGAAATATAAAGTTTTTAGTTTTGTACTTTATTTTGTTAGTGTTTTGTTGTGTATTTTTACTTTTTTTTTTTGTTGTTTGTATTTATATTATACTTCACATATATTCGGTTATACTAGTCAAAAGAGTTTCTATTAACACTATTTATACTCGGATTGTATTTCACATGTACTCGTTTGTTGATGGTCAACATAGCCTTCATAATACTACTCTGTACTCTGGTTATACTCTACATGTACTCCAGTTATATTCTATACTCAGATTGTACTCTTTCTCATTTGTTTAAATGGTTTGGTCAAAACACGGTCAACAATTTGACCGCATGTTAACTATTGTATTTTTGAATATTTTATTTTTTTTTTATTTTTAGTATATTTTTCAAATGTTGTTATATTTATAAAATAATTTGTATTTTTTTACTTATTTTTACACATCACCCGATTTTTTTTTGCTTATTTAGGAGCAGAAAATTAATTATCAAAGGAAAACAAGAAGTAGGAGTTAAAGCTACCCAAAACCTCCCGTCAAAAAACAAAAAAAGCTACCCAAAACCATAAAGAAGAATAGACCATTAGGTGACTCCGTTCTTCTCTAACTCAATCCCTCGACTGTTACCTAACAACCTCGTGGCGGGAAATATTGTTGCACTCTAAATATATCCATGCATTGCATGCCATCTAGTTTTATAACTCCACCTCCAAATCTGACATTATTCAACAAAATCAAAAAGCTTTTGTTGATGAAATAATTGAGAATTTAAGCACTGGAAGGTTTGTCAGCATTTGGTGGGGGCATATATATATATATTCATTTGAAAAAGTGTAAGTAATAACAATTTAATTTATTTTCCGTACATCATATTATCGAGCTTTGAAACTTAAAAACTTAAATATGCCTGCATGTGCTTTAGTGTTTAGGTTTGGTGAGTTGGCCACGTATGCATAGAGGGGCTGCTAATGCTAGCTCTCTGATAATTACAAAATTATTTGGTTGCAATTATTGATAATATCGCAGTGAAAAAGTTCACTTTTGTCACTATTGTTCACAGTTAAACAAGTTTTTATTCAAACAGTTAAGTAAATTTGGATTTCTTTTATTTTTAGAAATATGTTACTATCAAAAGACTGTCGCCTGTCGGTTTCACATTTGTTCACATGTAAATAAGTTTTTATTCAAACAGTTAAGTAAATTTGGATTTCTTTTATTTTTAGAAATATGTTTCTATCAAAGATTGTCGGTTTGAGATGCAATAAACCAAGGGTTAATTATTATTTTGTCCTTATGCTATAGCACATTAACTATTTTTATCCTCTAATTTTGAACAGATTCATATTTTGTCTTTATCGTTAAACACCGTTTTTAAAAACTGATGAGACATGTCAGTATCACTGACATGGCTTGTAAGACACATGCCACGATTTTGCCCGTCTTATTATCCAACCTCATCTCTCCCATCTCTCCCTCTATTTCTGATAAAACTAAAAAATCAAACCCAGAATTAAAATTAACAAATCAAACCCACATTCTGATAAAACCCGAAAATCAAACATAGAATGAATCAAATTTAAGTTCATCCTTAATAACATTGATGATTGCAATAAAAATTGCAGCAACCACTGATCTGGGTTTTTGTTTGTGTAACAAATCTTCCCTTAAACAAAAAGACCAATTGTGTTTGAAGCTCAAAGTGAGTCACAACTCAAGAATTCACCCTGTGAATTTCACACACAGACTTGGAATCTCATTCAAGCTTTGCTTCTAGACTGAAAAAACACCAATTGGCACCAATTTAAGAAAGCTTCACGACATAAGAACTAGAAAATTGGTATACATGTCTCTCTTCTGGCATGATCAACCAAAAATGAGACACCTTATCATAACATTATACTCTCTCCAATTCAGAAGCCAGCTTATCTCTCAACAGCAAAGCAAATTTCCCTCAAGTTCACAACCACCTCAAAAAAATGAAACCTTTGTGGAATCCGAATAACATGTCAGCTTGCCACCACCACATAAAGGTATTATGAGAGAGAATCCAATTCTCTCCAATTAATTAACAAGCCAAATAAACCAAAACAGACGAAAAATTGTTACACAAAAACAAAAACCCAGATCGAATTTTCAAGAAATTTCAGATTGTAGCGGCGGTGGTGGGTGAGAAGGATTTGAGCCAAATGTGGACCTCAATCGTCGGTTTTCGTCTCCACCAAAATATCATAACCCAGAATTCGCATACCTGATTATAAACCACCAAACTCTCATCAATTCATATAACCCACCAAACTGTAATTAATCGACCTTACCTGATCGTAAACCCGACTCAAACTCCTTCACTACTTCCTTCACCAAATCGATCCTCTTCGCCTCCACCAGAATGTTCAGGAAGTTCGCCGTGCGTGACTGTAGCTCCAAATCCTTCACGATCTGGTCGATGACTTGTCGTTTCTTCAACAAATCGATCGTCGGGCTATCGAAGAAATCGAAGATGGAGGGGTTGAAGAAGAGCTTCTCGATCTTCTTGACGTCGGCGGCGGTGCTGTCGAGGTTGTTGTTGGACTTGGCGACGTCGGCGAGGGCAGTGGCGTAGGGTGGTGGATGAGAGGTGGATGGAAGGGAAAGAGGAGGAGAATGAGAGATTAAGCGGGTTAGAGAGGTCTCAGAGAGTGTTGGAAAGTGGGAGGAAGGAGGGGTTTTGGATTGAAGGGAGAGAAGGGAGTGTTGGAGAGATGCCACTGTTGGGTTAGAGAGTCGCAAAGAGTATCAATGGAGACGGAGTGAGAGTGAGAGTGAGAGTGAGAGAGAGAGAGAGAGAGATGTATGACGTGTTAGATGGGTATAATTGTTTTTATACGTGTCCAGTTAGTTTTTAAAAACGGCGTATAACGGTATAAATGAAATAAGAGGTTTTTCAAAATTGGGGATGAAACGGTTAATGCACTATAACACTATGACGAAATAGTAATTCACCCATAAATCAATAATAGAATAAATTGAAAATTAATAAATAATTCGAGTTATTAATTTCGATGTGCACAACAAAAAATATAAGCAGAAGCATAAGCGAATGTAGTTGTGTGTTCCCCTCGCATGCAAAACACTTTTGTCACGACTCAAAATCGTACAATGACCAGTGTACGAGGCGAATAAAACTATAGACACGACCCATCTCACACAAGCCTCAGACAATCAGATTATCTACCCCATTTAGTTTTATCGAAACATTTATTAACCAGTTTATTAAACATAAATTAACAAAATATTATAAAAAATATATAAAATACCACATATATCAAAATATAATACTATATCAAAATAAATGTAAAAACATTTGTAAGTAAATTCGGTTAACAAATTATCAATCAATACCTAATAACTCATTAGCATCCCGGTGTGGAGAACTAATAAAAAAATATAAAGACCGAACGAAATGACACTCACTAACTGAAGCGAAGTGCCTCACTGAGCGTGGAACGTCAAATGATTGCTATCGACAAAATAACCTGAAATGTTTAGCCACAAAAAGGGGGGTGAGAATACTCAGTGAGAGACAACACTCTATAGTGACTTTAGGTCATACATAAACTGTTTTGAAATCAATTTTTCAAAAATATTGCATACATGTATATACTTATATAATATCAATATATACACATACATTTGATCTATCATATTGAAAATATTTTCTCAAAATGTTTCGCACAGAAGGCAAACATCATAAAAACAAATAAGTATAATAATTGCTAATCAAGATTTCCAGCCAAACTAATCATCAAGCTCTAGAGTCATAACATTATCATGCAATACAGATAACATGTCCAAATGCCACATATACAGAGTTTTCAAAACAAATTATGATATAATTGATCATATACCCGTCATTAACCCAAACAATACCTTAAGAGCCTAAACAATATCCTGCTCAAAAGGGCTAAATAGTTGACAGTCTTAAGGGCTAAAACAATACAGAACACCCTAAGGGTCTCAAAGCTAAACCATAATACAACTGATCAATGTGAGCATATATGCGAGCATTGTAGTCCACGGGCTCTAGCAATATATACTCAGCCAGATCACAATACAATGGACTACAAGGGTATGATCAATAATACAGACTCACAAATTCAGTTCTTTATCAAAACTAGTCATTATCCCAAATAATATCAGAAAATAAAATGCGAGACCAAAATCAAAAAGAATAAGAGATGTGGACTATTGTCACCTGACTAGTGTGCCTAGCAGAACACACAGTGTTACCACTAACCCTGGTAACCAGGCCTTTACTGAACAATGATATACTTAAGGCTACGTTTCTCTGTAGCTAGAGTGTCCCAAGTCAAACAGATCATATAAATGACTAGCATATAGAACGAAAAAATAATAACAGAGGTTATTTCAGAGCATATTATAATATATAATATATTATTCACAGTATTGACTACTTATTATAAATCTCATGTACTGACTATTGACTACTGACAGGCATGCATAACATACGATTATTAACATAAATTATCACTGACCATATCCTAACATTCAATTATAGACTTACTTATCAGATATATCTTATGCAGATAGACATACGAAGCAGCCAGATAATCACAAAAAAAATATTCAATTTCAAACATACTATTTATTACAGAAAATAAAGTATATTTCAAAACAGATTTAATTCTTACAGAAATCTCACGTGAATCAAATTTTAGAATTTCCAATAATTTAATTAGTCCATATTACGTGCAAAGAGCTGAGCATAGGAAAAATAGAATAATTTCTAAAACACAACCTATGTGTCTAGAATGACATCCAACTCACCTGGACGTCGAACCAACGAATCTAGTCATGCACCGCTGGTGGATGACTTGTCACCTCTGATACCAAACGAAGCTCAAGAACTTGATGGGGAATGATGGAAATGCAAGTTGAGAAGAGAAGAGACGTTTTGAGAGAGTTTGGGAGTGAAAAATGACAAAGAAGTTGGGCGAAAGACGTATTTATCAGCCCAAGCACCGAAACTCATTGTTTCACTTGATTTCAACCTAACTCAACCTCGTTACGCGCACAAATAAGGGTTTGGTTGTGTGAGAGAGAAGCGACGAAAAGGAAGAGGAGAGGGAGAAAGGCAACAGGATAAGGGCAGTTAGGGTTCAGTTGGGAGATAATGAAGAAGATCGAGATGGAGAGACTAGAGAGGCAACAAGAGATGAGCGCCAAGGGAGATGAGGGATGTCGACGGTGAAGGAGGTTGAGAGAAGAGGACCGGATCTATGCAGAAAAGAGGAAGAGGGGTGAGAAGAGAGATAAGGAGAGGATAGAGGAAGAGAGACAATCGAAGAGTGAGCAAAAAAAATTTGAAAAATGAAAGGAAGATGACCAATTTTATTTGTTTCGATTTTGGCATTTTCACGATTCTCTTTCAAAAATCTGGCATTTGCAAAAAAAATTAAGCACGTTTCTATTTGTAAAAATTAAAATTGTGTGGACCAATTTTTCAAATTCAGTGATTTATTTGGGGCACCTGGCATAATTAACTCCATTTTTAATAAACAAATTAGTGTACCAACATTTGATTTTGTTTAGTTTTTGTTGCATTAATATTGCGTTTCAAAAACTTGTAAAAAAGATTAATTATGACATGTTCTACCATCGTAATTAAGGTTCAAACAATTGTGATATGTGAATCAATTTACAAAGAACAAGCAAATTAATTGTATGTTAGACCTTTTAATTTGCGAATGAACTTGTAAATTAGTAGTCAATAATGAAAGTTTTTAATTTGCGATATTATAGTCTTGGTTAATGTTAATATATGAGTCAAATTCATTCTTAAAATCAACAAAACAATGTTAATGGTAGAGGTTTTTATTGAAATATGCCTTCTTACATAGTCATCGACCTAGTTAAGTTGGCTCCATGACTATATGGTACTACATACAGTTAATTTAGTTAGACTGAACTTAGAATGTGCAATGGCATGTTAATGGCAGATGTTGAATTGAATTGTTATGTACGACAAACACCAACTTATGTTAAATCGCAAGTGAACGGTCTTCAAGGTGGGAGATTTTCTTGTTTATACACTTCAAAATTGTAAAGATGCATGTTGAAAATTAGGTGACTTTTAGTTGCTGAAGGAAACGACTAAAGTTTAATAGATAAATAATATATTTAGTAGGTTCGAGTTACCTACCTCGTTTCCAGCGGAAAGCCAACCAGACCAACAGCGGACAGTGGAGCCAGGGTCGGGTTTTGATGTTGGTCTCGCGAGCAAACCACTGTCGGGTTGTCGACTGGAGTACTCGTCTATTTTGCAGTCTAGATGTCACACGGATCGAGACCATCGATGAGTGAAGGACGAGTGGAGTGAGAGGCATGAAGGAACTTTCTTTCCCTCTCTCTTCTCTCTCTCATGTTAGTGTGTGTGGGATGGAAGAATGAGTCCCATTATTTCATGCTTCATATATATATAAGCCTTTAATGGGCTTAATAGGCCTAATGGGCTTATAAGTCCAATGGGCTCATCACATGGGCCTTAAGGGCCCATCTCAATTGGGCTCGCCAATTGGACTAGGTTCACAATCCTGATTCATACCTTGACTGACCGTATTTGATCCATCCGTCATGGGCGGACTGATTTTCCAACATCTTCTCACTCGCACATGACGGAATGGTACATCATCATGTAACATGGTTATCACTTGCATAACCATGCTCGATCCTTTCGTCATACAAGTAAATAGACCGCACGACAAGCATACGATGAGAGCATATTTGTTATACACCTGTTAGGGTTATATAACAGCTCTAAACCCGATCCTGCCAGAAGGCGTCTCTTTACAGAACATCTTCATTCTACCAAAGTCTATGCAACAACAGCACAAACTGCTAGAACGTATGCCTTTTCCCTAGTTCGTAATCACACAATCGTTGCTTTCAAACTTCTCGATCTCATGAAAGCTTTACTCAAAGTTCACACATCATGTAACATACAACATGAGAACCGGTTTTAGCAAACTTTTGAGACTAGTGTGAGTGAGTCTAGAAACAAACATCCCTTTTTACACCAGACAATCCATTTAGCCAAGTTTACTTGCCCAGCTTGACACTCTTCGTCAAATCAATTATGACCAAGGCAAGCTAAAATAGCCAAACTTAACTACATGTTTTGAATGTGTTAAGGGTTCTAAGGGTAGGTAGTACCGAGAACCTAATGTTCATGGTAGGGTCTCACACTAGGAAAAGTGAGATCGTTTTTCAATCTTTTACATCCTTATGGTCGTGTATACAACACACATGGTATAATCATGTGTTGTGGTATCCTTTCCTTCCCTTAGAGGAGCACATGTTTATACAATATTGTCAACACCATACAGAAGTTTTGGTTATGATGAATTTTACCATCTAACCTTAATTCATACTTAACATGATTACTTCTGGCTTTAAGACAAACTATGCTAAAATCTCTCAATTTTAGCATCTGATCAAGTTAATGATCCATATAGGAGTTTATCCTATGGCGTA
>CAODLS010859166.1:0-13140 GCA_948243855.1 Flueggea neowawraea
TATCTGGGAAATAAGCTATGATCAACGTACGTCACGTATTACGCAACGTACATTATCTTGAATGCAAAAACTACAACGTATGTCTTGTATTGTGCAATGTACGTTAGCATACTCTGACAGTGCATTAAATGCACACCATTCCGGACCACAACGGCTCTATTCTATCTCACAACGGTCCAAAATCAAGGGAGAAGTATAAATACATGCTTGATAGGTCATAAACATAACTTACAATACCTGGGCATTCATTTCTAACAACAACCAAGCATCAAAGCTCTTATCTTTCTCTCTCTTATTAATACAAGTGCATTGCTCATTAAATTTCATCTTTATTACTTGTATTACTAGAACATTTTATTGTTTGGGAGTGTTTGAAAAACATCTTTCAAAAGTGTTTGTGTGTGAGATCAAATGGTAGATCCTTAAGTTGGTTTATTCTTGAACTGAAATCAAGAAAGTGTAAAAGCTCTCACTTGACTTGACAGTGAAGTTGTAATTTCCGTTAAGAGATAGTGGAAATCCTAAGTAATGATACTTAGGTAGTGGATATAAACAAAGAGTTGGTCGAACCACTATAAATTTTTATATTCTTTCTTTACTTGCATTTATTTTTGGAAAATATTCAAAGCCACACATATCACACATACCAACCCCTTTTAGTGTGGTAATCAACTCGACAATTAGGTAATAGAAAATATTTTCATTAGGTTTTGTTTGGTTTGAATTTTTAGTTTTCTTCTTTTTCTTTTCATTATTTTACCCTCTCTCTTGTGCAAAACATAAGCGCACCTAGTTATTTTGTTACCTTTGTGCAAACCAAATTTTCATTGCTATTATCTTACTTTAGTGGTGGAATTCCACTATATGAACCACTAAAAATCAATTTTCTTGTAGTGTTATATCCAAATTAAATGGCTAAGTTTTAAAGTAAACCGACCGTAAGTTAATAATGCTTATGTAATTAAAGTCAACATGCACATTTTAATTTTAAGATTAGAAAAAGAAATTTTGGATCTTCCAGTCAAACGGCCACCATACGCGCACGGCGCGCCACTTTCTAAAGTTTGTATTTTTTTCGAATTGATGAATAAACAAAAAGAAGAAAAAAGAAGAAGGTTCTATTTGACTCGTAGATTGACGTCTATCTCAAGCTGGGAGCATCTAATGGCCGATCGGTAGTAATCAATGCCATTTATGGAGGCCACTTTTAA
Source organism: Flueggea neowawraea (assembly GCA_948243855.1). Classification (NCBI taxonomy): domain Eukaryota; kingdom Viridiplantae; phylum Streptophyta; class Magnoliopsida; order Malpighiales; family Phyllanthaceae; genus Flueggea; species Flueggea neowawraea. The sequence goes on from CAODLS010859166.1 coordinate 1,212, forward strand.
TCAATTGCTCTTCATTTTACGCCATTGAAACTTGAAACCCCCCTCTCCAATTCAACAGAAAAAACGAATCCTAGTTTTTTTTGTCCTTCTTAGAAATTCTAAATAAATCCAACATGAATAAAAAATCATTGTGTGTTATTCTTCTGATTAAAAATTTAAGTATAAAAATATTATTAATAAGTTTATAATCAAATATCTTTTAGGGGTAATCCAACTGGTAAGAGAATAAAAACTTATAAATTAGATTTTGGTTTCAAATCTTATGGGCAACAACTAAAAGAAAGTGTTAAAAAACATATCCGTCCATGCCGATTTATGATTAGAGTCCGAACCTGAATTTGATTAAGTATTCAATGGGTCTCTAAACCTACGTATGTTATAAAAATAGATCGTTCTGGTGGCTTTTAGGTTACGAGTATTGTTTTAGCGAAAGTGGTTTGTGGCAACTAACAACATGTTGTTTTTTGTGTATTTAATCGAGTTCTTATGTTGTATATATCAAGGTAAATTCTTGATCTTCTATTTGATTACCTATTAATTCATTATTGTTTATTTTTTTATTAGATACCTTCAAAACGTTTATGATCAAATATCGTTAATTAAAATCTATCTAAAAATATTGTTAATTAAAATGTAACCGTTTAACTCGGTAGAAATCAATGCTTGAAAATTAAAAAGAGAAAATAATAGTATTATATTTTAGTTGTTTATGTGCATGTTATTTATTTTAAGTAGCTAATTATGAGATATATATGTCCAATGAATTTAAATAAATAAAAGTGAGGCGTCTTGAATATTGTAATTATGGCTGTAAAACTATTCCATGGAAGTTAGCATTTTTCTCATTTTCACGAGTTTTTTTTTAATTTTGTCAATTATGATATTTGAAATCATATTCTATGTAGACCCTTTTTTTTTTCATAATAAATGAGTAATTAGAGTTTCCTTTGTGCCGACTACTGCATTTCAAAATTTATAGTCTTCTTGTATGAACTAAAGTGGGAAATATTTATCATTATCGTGGAAAAAATTGATTTTCTGGACATATTATTTTATCACACAAAATTCTAGAAGGGGTACGCAAGAAATGATTTAAATAGCGTTATAATATTCTAAATCTGTTGACTTAATTAATTATGTGAAACAAAATGAGGGTCCAGGAGAGTTTCTTTCTGGGGCTTGCACAGCTTGCGTTGCGATGATGGTTATTTGAGAGCAACGCTTATAGAATAGTGAAATCAATTATCTTTAAAATAACTAAATGGATGAGACCACTTTAGATCTATGTTGCAGTGTTTTTTTTTTAAATATTTGTTTACACTTAGTATAGGACTCTATTTATATATTAAATAAATAAATTGAATGGCACGTAGAAAAGTAAATCAACTCTAAGAACATGTTTCCACTCATATCTTTACTCATTTATTTATATGTTATATGGATGGAGATATATACTAAGTGTATGCATGTATTTTTTGTTTTTTTGTACGAGAATTTAAACCTGCTTTTCTCAATGATTAATAACCTTGTAATTTATTGACCTTCGCACTCATTCCTCTTTCTCCTCCCCTTCTACCGGATAGCAACTCCAAACCCCTAACACTCTCCAAGTGTCACCACTCCAATCATCAATTTATCATTGATGAACAATTATATGGAGAATATTCTTCCACAATAGGCTGACGAGGAGTTTCAAAAAACATTGAGCAAATATGGCTTACAAGCAATTATTCGATTGAGACGGAAACGGAATAACAAGGGTCTATGTTTTGGATCCCTCTCACTCCATCAAGATATGAGTTAGATCAATGCCATTCAAAGAATTAATATTTTAGCCATTGGTGAACACAAGCTGAGGGCTAATAGATCAAAACATAAGCAAATATTAAAATCATACTGATTTTAGGAGGCAACTATCGTTTTTAGGAGGCAAGAATGTCCTCATTACTTTTAACTCTTTTGAGAGTTTGAATCAATTTAAAGAATTAATAGGTCTAATATTCACCGCTATTTCCTTGACTTGAGAGCTCCCAATCCAAATTCAGTTGTACTGATCGACTGGTGTGGGTTGATATTTTAGGTATCTCGATCTGTTATTGGTCACATGGTTTTTTTCACGCACTTGGTTCGGAGATTGGTGATTTCATCGCCCTTAGCAATGACACGTTAACTCGGCGACGCCTTAACGTAGCTTCTATTTTTGTCTCAACATTAGCGTCCTCTCTGGAAAACGAGATGCAAATCCTCGTCAACAATGCTTGGTTGAATCTCATGCTCATTGAATCAAAATGACCTACTGATCTTGACAACGCCTCTGCAAGGTTGTGTTTCTTTTCTGCCTCTTTTTATTTACGTGGCAGCCTGGCAGGGACACTGTTGACATGGATTTGCTAGCACATCCAAGTCTCCACAAGTAAACCAGAATGGTCTCCTCATTCTGAAATGCATTCAAACACCGAAAACAGTCAGATATTCCTGATTTAGTTGAATCCAGTTGCAAAAATCATACTGATTTTAATTTCACACAACAACAAAATAAGGGAATGGTAGAGTCCTTAAACCAAGATTTGTTGTTGTTAAATCAAGGAGCAAAATTTTTGGGAAACCCAAAATCACAGGCACCAAATTCCGATCGATTTTCACAAGAAGTGCAAGCTCAGTCAACTGCGAAGGACTTGGAAAATCTGGACTCTATGATTCCGAATTTTTCGACGAGGCACGACGGTAATTTGGGAGCCAATGTTGATTCTAGAAATTACACCCCAACTAATTCGGCTTCCAGTTCAAATTTGCCAGCTAATGCCATTCACACTTCTCCCTCACAATCCGGTTCCAATCAGTGTTATAAAACCTAGCTCGGACGAACCGGTGGTTCAACCCACTGGTTCAAACCGCCGGTTAACCGGCAGTTCGATGGTTTTAGGATTCTTTGAACATGAACCAGACCATTGGTTGGACAATTTTGCCAGTTTTGATTTGGGCTAGTTCAGTTCCGGTTTGGGCCTGTCTGGTTCGGTTTTAGCCATGTTTATATTGACCTATAAATCTGCAGAGTCGACCTGAACAAGGGATTAGGTACCGGGTCACTAGTTGAACCACATAAATAAAAATTATATATATATATATATATTGTAAATTTAAATAACAAATTTAATAATTTAGATAAACATCAAAGATTATTAATTAAGCAAAATACGTTCAACATAATTTCAATCCATAAAATGTACAACACAAATTATCCATTTGTTTGTCAAATTCTTACAAAAGCGAATAAATTCAATTGTTCATCATAACAGTGACAAAGAGGCAGCAGCAGAGCTGTATTTACTTTTTTTCCATGTTAGGGTTTTAGAACTTCTTAATTTTTTTTTAAGTACATAAGGGTTGAAACGCAACCCGCTGGGTCACTGGTTTTCCGGTTCAACTGACCCGATGACTGATTCCTGACAGGTCTCATGCAGATTCGATCTTAATGACCAAATCGGATCGGTCAGCCTGCCGGGTCACTGAGTTTCTGATTGAACCAGTCCTGGTTTTGAAACAACGGTTCCAATTCAAACTCTTTAGAAGTTTATGGGCTAATTCAATCCAATCAGTAGAAAGGGAGGAAAAATAAATGATTGGAGCCTAGAGGAAGTCTTCGCTTTGACTTGGTGGAAGAGATCGAGACTGATTCAGACATCATACAACGCAATTAAATTTTGCCTTCCACCAAAGACGTTGAAGAAACTTTCAATGAGGTGAATGTAATGTGCCCTGAAGCACTTCATACATGGCCGGACACCTTATTGCCAATGGGGATTTTTCCTGATAAGGAAGCAACAATAGAGGCCTTACATGACAACATCATGAATGACTTACTGCACGCCATGTAAATTAGTCTCATGGTCATGGCTATCGCTAGGTATACTTGGTTAACATTTTTCTTGGTTATGATAGGTGTTGGAGTATTTTTGCACCTTAATGGAGTTGAGAGAGTAGAGAAGAAATAACACAAGGAATTTATAATAATTCGGTCAACCTTGTTTACGTCCACTACCTAAGTTTCTTACCTGGGATTTTCCTAATTCATTATACAATAATTGATTCTGGCTCAATCCAACAAATCTAATACAACAAAGTTGATTCTCAACTCACGCTTCTAAAGCTTAGCTCACAAAGTTGAATTTGACTCACACTTCTAATGCCTAAACAAGGTTGATTTCTCTTAAGGTTTACACCTGTAAAGTTTTTACAACATTGTTTTATTAGTTTCACAACTAACATTTCCCACACCTAAAGTGTACACAAATATCTTACAAAGAATAAAGCTATATACTAGAGTTGAGTGTATGAACTTGATGCTCTTGAAATTGTCTCTAGCTTGATCTTTGGTGTTTTTGATGATTGTAGTTGATAAGAGTTTTAGCACAATGATACCATAAGTTTTTCAACCATTTCTTTGTCTTTTCTTGATGTATTTATAGTCATTCTATGCCATATGATTGTTGGAGTTGATCTACTAGCTGTTGAAGTGCAATCATTGATGTTTGTGCTATCTGGAACTCACTTACGTAGGTAACAACAATCACTTATGTACGTAAATCATTTGTTAGATACGTAACCCTAATTGTTGCGTATGTAAAGCTTTATTTTTGACCGTTGTGTTCAATCATTTCAAAATCTTTCTTCAATGGTCAAAAGATCTTTGTTTTGTCTTCATTTACTACGTATGTAAACCTTCCTTTTGCTTACGTAACAAGCCTCTTGCGTGCGTAACTCCATCTTTACGTGCGTTACACTTGATCCAAAATAATCCAGTAGCTTCTATTTCCAAACTGATGCATATTTACGTACGGTAACAAAACCTTATCTACATAACTCTCACTCTTTCACATGTAAGCTAAGATTTGCGTTTGTAAATCAAGTTCCAATGGCTTCTTTTGCAACTCTGAGCATCTTTACGTGCTTAACTCTAATCCTTGCATGCGTAACATAGCTATTTTGACCTTTTTTATGTTTTGTTTAAAATATAGAAATATCTTAATGTTGATTATACATGATCCAACAATATGTTGGATTACGCTTTACAATCTTTGTACTTCAAGGTTTTTCTAGATCTTTCGAATCTAGATGAATACAATTTCAAGATTGATAACTTATCACAAAAAAAAAGCTCTTAGACCTCTTTAAAGAATGATCATTGCAGGAGTGTGTAGTGTGTTAAATAAAGAGGAATTTCTTCCTCCTCCTTGAACAAGGCCGATAGCAGACTAGGGTAGAGAGAGGAGAGTTTCTGCTTTGTATAATGTGCAGATTAGTCTCTAATTACGGTTTTCAGTCACCTATTTGTATAGTGATTAGTATGGACTCTCCTAGCCACATTAAAAACTCATTCTCCAACTCCCTAAACTTAATAATCCAAATTTAGCTAGAGCTCATTAGATATATAATTTAATTCGGATTTAGGTTCCACCAATAGTCCGTCGTGAGTGGATCCATTTTTCTAACAATCACATTGTTTACATAACACATAGGAGATGGCCTCTTTTTTTTGTTTGATTCTTCTAAAAGACTCAATGTGTCTTTTTTTTGTTTGCCAATGTGAATATCGTTGTATTAATTAACTTTGTTGTTCGTCAGAGATCCAGCTTAACACCGGCTCCGGCGGATTGCAAAATACATGTGAAGAACATAAATCACTAAGCACTAGTTTAGCAAAAATATCAGCCATTCTATTTGCACTTCTCTCCATCCAAACAAAAGAGCAACATTGAATTTCCTTCTGCAAGGTCTTGATATGTTGTAAAATAGCTAAAATTTCCCAGCTGTTGCCTGCTTCAGTGTTGTGAATGGCTTTGATTGCATTCTGTGAATCCGATTCAACCTGGACCCTTCTCCAACCTTTCTGAGTTGCCAATTGCAGTGCCAGCCGAATAGCTTCAATTTCTGCAGCAAGAACACGACTCATTCTCTTCCTTCTTGTAGCAAAATCCACAATAGCGCCCTCTGAATCCCTGGCCACAACAACAATACCTGCAAAATTGGACTACCATTCAAGAGCTATGGATGCATCACAATTCAACTTAATCACTCCTCGGTCGGGTTGGTACCAACGAGATACAGCCATATGAACCGAGCTCTGTTCATTAATCTCTTCCTCCAACCATATAGGACTGTTCAGATCAGCAACAAACTCCCTAACGAACCTCAACGTTCTTTGTGGATAAAGAGGAACCCCATCAAAGATAAAGCTATTCCTAGCTTTCCAAATAAACCAGCAAACAACAACACACTGCTCCATCACCCTTTCCATGTTAACTCAATGTGTCTTTGTGTTCGATGAAGAATATCCAATTTAAAGTGAAATATAATATAATCCTAATGTGAGCCTCACCCATGTTACTTAAAAGTAGCGAGATTTGAGTATGTAAAAAATTGACACTTCATTTTTCTTTCAAAGAAAAAAGAAGTTGACACTTCAATTACATGCTGTGGTACCATTTTGGACCAAATATGCCAACTTTGGATCATTCCAGATCATCTCATTGTCGCTAAACATCATGAGATTTATCACATGAATCAAATGCATCAATCAAATATTCAGCATAATATGTTTAACTTATTATTCTAACTTCTCCTATATTTTCTTAAATAAATTATATATATATATATATATAGAGAGAGAGAGAGAGAGAGAGAGAGAGAGAGAGAGAGAGAGAGAATTGTTTTTCTTTTTTAATCGTTAATTGTAAAGAACACGCAAATACTCGGTCATAAGTAACTTTGACATATTGTTTTTACGATATTATGCAATTAAATAATGATAACAGTTATTTAATTAAATTAATTTTCTGTATTAATTTAATATTGTATTAGTATCCACCATGGTATCTTCCTATCTATTTATGATCTTTCTTTGAGATCTTAACATATAAATTATTGAATAATAACATTTAAATTTATCAATTATGGTTATTTTTAATAAAGTAATTTTGTTTATTAACTTTAATGTTTTGTTACTATATATCTAGCATTTTGTAACCATTAACTTTTCCCTTTTCTCCTACTATGTAACTTCTGTTGAGACTGTAGCTGAATTAGATGAGAAATGTTTCACGTTTCTCCCTTGAAAATATGAAACTTCATACTTAGACTTGTTGCTTCATCGAAGTTAAATATACTAATGCCAAGGATGTTTCGATTCCACTTGCAAAACAAAACCCTTTTCGAATTCTTTTATAAGTCATTTTATTTGATCCCATGAGAAATTGAACTCTCGATCCTTAGTCTTGGAGTTAGACTCTGATAGCGATGAGTTGAGCCATTAGTAACTCTTTTCAGATTTAATTAATTCAATTATTTAATTTTCAGGTAAAACAAGTTAGATACCAGGTGAACATGTTTCAAATGGATAATTAATTATTTGTTTCAATTTCAGTTCATTTTATTATTGTCTTGACGTCCCATAATGATCATCTAATTTACTTTTCTTTCCTTCTCCAGTGCAGTCAGTATCCAATACTTGAACAAAATGTAGGGAAAACAAAGATGATAGGAGCAAGCAAAGCATAAGAAACTGATATCTATGCATATATACAAATCAAATTTTGATGTCTTAATGTGTTGTTCTTGCTTCATTTTGTTTCAGATTTGTTCAAGATATCACTAAATATGAACTTTGTCTTAAAAAATATGGGCCTGATCACATCAATGCCTCATGCGCAGTTGATAGGTGTTGTCATTGCCATTTTCTCAGTCTGCATTGCTTCTGCTTGTCTTTATTTCAACAGAAAACCAAGAGGTATCTTGCCACTTTTTCTGTTTCGTACATTTGTTTTAATCGTTCTGAATTGGATCTTTGGACTTTAGTAGTGAAGACATTGTACATTTGTTTATCATTGCGAGTTGAATCTTCGGACTTTAGTAGCGAAGACAACTCCAGTATCAATAAGCTTGCCCTTGTGATATGTGCCCATTACATTTGTTCTTGGAAGGCTGCTTAGATCCTGACAAATTCAAGGAATTGAAGCTGGTAAAGAAAACACCAATCAGTCATAATGTTGCAAGGTTTAGATTTGCCCTTCCAACATCAAAATCGGTTCTAGGTCTTCCTGTTGGACAACAGGTTTTTTGCAGGTTCATTTCTCTGTTAATCTTAATCTCGCTAATTCACTAGGATGTTCAGTTCGCAGAAACGTAATCAATGAATGCAACATGTCCAATCTTCTTGAGCAGGGGCAAAGACAGGGAAGGTCAAGAAGTTATCAGGCCTTACACGCCAATTACATTGGACTCTGATGTTGGTTACTTCTAACTATTTGTAAAAGTAATTGTAATTCTCATGTCCAAGCTCTGCAAATTTCATGAAAATTTACCAGGATTTGCCCTGTTCAACTTTTCATTTGTAAGGTTTTCTTGCCCTCAAAATTGTCAATAACAGATGTACCCGAAGGGGAAAATGTCACATCATTTCAGAGAATTGCGGGAAGGAGAAAACCTGGCTTTGAAGGGACCAAAGGTATATCTATGTACATGATTCAAACACCTTAAACATTGTTACAGAAGAACAAGTTGGGTAATTTAGAAAAAAATGTCTGGTTCTATATCTGCTATAATCAATTCTGGTCTTCATTCTCCAAGGGCGGTTCAAATATAGACCGGGTCAAGCTCGAGCATTCGGAATGATTGCAGGAGGATCAGGCATTACCCCAATCTTCCAGGTCACTGCAGAAACTTCAGGAAACTTTGTTTCACCTTGTTTTGAGCAGAATTAAGAAAGAACATTGGTTTCACCAATGCATTGATTATTTCTGCATCCAGCTATCTAGAGCTATACTAGAGAACCCAAAAGACAAAACCAAGTTGAATCTTATTTATGCCAACACGACATTTGAAGACATTCTTCTAAAGGCATGTTTCCCTTCTGACACTTGTCTCTTTACATATGTCAACTGATCAAGTTTACAGAATTGTTTCATTTTCTGACACACTGCAGGAAGAACTAGACGGCTTTGCCAGCAAATTTCCATATAGTTTCGATGTTTACTATGTTTTGACCCAGGTACTTCATTACTCTGTTTGCTTAGTTTTGAGTTTGTGTTCAAGCTTTTACTTGCAATTTAGTTTGATAATACTCTAAAATCGTCCATCATCTCTAACCTCCTGTGACATGGAATGGTGGTATTGGTCATGTATCAAAGGAGATTATTAAGAACCATTGCCCATCACCTGCCTCTAACATTCAGGTTTTCCAACATTTTTAATGCTGACCTTCTTCTAAGTGATTACTTTTCTAACTGAATTTTCTTTCTAACTATATTACTGCATTGCAGATTCTAAGGTGTGGATCACCAGGCATGACCAAGGCCATGGCTGCTCATCTGAATGCACTTGGATACACATCAGCCATGCAATTTGAGTTCTGAAAAATTGGAGTCTTCTTTTTATAGTTTATGTATTTCCTGTTTTTTAATGGATTATGCATTTGATTCAATACATGAGAAGCCTCTAATGACTAGTGCAGCTTGTATTTAAGCTGAGATTAATCCGTCATTTTAGCCAAGATATTGAAGAACTATGTTCAGCTATTGAAACTAGCATATTCTAAATCTTCATGACCGTCCAGCGGTTCCAAAAGCGCACTGCAAATGAAATTTGCAAGAAAAGAGGAAAAAAAAACGAAAAGCACGTTACCATACGGCTCCTGATACTATGCAGGAGAGTGGCAGATGCATACAAAACTTTAGTGCTTAGTCTATGATTTCTCCCTCTTCTGCTTCAGCTCCATTAACTTCCTTAATGAGATTAAGTTTAACTCTTGTCAAGCAAGTGCTTTGTTCAACTTCAGCATTATGTTCATTGTCGTCATCATCATCGTCCTCAACATCACAATTATTATTATCAGGCTTCTTCTTGGTAAAACTTACACCATCTTTTCCCGCAAATGTTTCTATACCATTCTTTCCTGCAAGTGACAATTGTCTATCTGCGATCTCATTCTGAAACCTATCTTCTTCGACTACCACCAGAGGAAACTTCAAAGGCTTCTCTGGCCAATCCTTGAAGAAAGAGTTCAGCACCATGAACCTAAAAACCTGCAACAAGCGATGTCGATCTCTCCTTATATCAGCATTCAGAAGCTTCTGCAAAAGAGTTGGATTTCTCTTTTTGAGGGGAGAAATGTTAGACGGATCCTTGTCTGATATTTTTTGTCGCTTGACAAATTGCTCATTTTTATTGTATCTTCCTCTTTTGTCCTTATTCCGGAAACTGCCCTTCTTATTCAAGGACCACCGATCATTATCCCTTGCATGTCTTTGTTTCTCTGAATCTGAAAGATATTGGGCTGGTATTTCTGCAATTTCAACTCCCAACTCCGCCTGCTTTGCTAAAATCTGCTTGAGTTGCTGCACAAAAATTGCTACCAATTAAGAAAATTGAAGCATGATACATGTATAGATAACAACACAAATGGGACTCTGCATGTACTAATCAGTAATCCTTCATACAGTTCTCACATGTTTATAGAAGCAAAGCACCCAGAAAAATTTTTATTTGGATTTTCTGAATGTTGAGACCATGAAAGAAGATTTTGTGCTGATTAATGAATAGTACCTCACGACGTAATTTAGCCTCTACATCAAAGATTTTGGAGTCCTTAATCTTTTCAGTTTGCTTCTTCTGCAGGCAGTAGGTCAGTCCATCAAATAGAAACCATAGAAAGAAACATGAAATAATTTTAATACAGAAGAAACTAAAACCTTCTCAATGTTGGCTTTCGATGGATAATTCTTCTTACGTTCTTCACACCACTGTTTTATTTCTTGTTCCGTATAGGTCAAAGCAAGAGACCTTGTTTAAGAGGTAACACGAGGTTCAAAAAAAGTCAATCAAATATTGCACATTGCTTAACATAAAGGTATTACTTAAGCAGAAATCAGTATGGACGAATGGGAAAACCACCTTTTCGTAGCTGTAGGTTGGTTCACTTGACTATGGTTATTTTGACTAAATTTTTCTGCCTTCTCATGGCCCTGCCCTGTTGGCATTTTAGACAATGGGGGAAAAACAAAAAGATCATCAGCTAAGTTGTACTGTATGATGCCTAGAGTTGGTTAAAGCTTTCTCAAAGCCATTTTGATTTGGTAGGTCTGTGTAGTGTCATAAATTCGCAGAATCAGACACTAGTATATGAACGATATGAAATGGTATGACAAAGAAAGGAGGTGGGGAGTAAATTTAGAATTGGAAGACATTCATAATGGATTTCAGGTTCCAAGGTGAAATGCAGGCTAGTGTCCATTGAGCTTCATTTGACTGCCTGATTCAAATATACTACCTGAATGGCTACAGACAGCAAAATAGCAATTCGAAGCCACATCAGGAGAATGATTAACTTGTCCACAGCATGACATCTAAAAATCTTTATCAAGGTTTTAAATGGCAATCCATCTACGACCAGATAAAGAAAAAATCCCAAACAAGAACTTCAGAAAATTTAGACTTCAACCTTAGAAAATCCTTTGGACAAGCTCATCATTTAGTATGACAACAATGCTTTAGGCCAACAACCTTCTCGGGATATAGGATATATCATGCATCACCAAGCACAGACAGAACCTATTGTAAAAATTCTAGCTAGTGGGATTAAGGAAGTATCATAATATAACATGAGTGCCAAAATATTAAAATGTGTTTGGTTTCCAATATATATTAACCTATTGAAAGCTGCCTAATTTTGTTCCTCCATCTGCCTAGAATACTTTGAAGGTTTTGAGAAACCATACCTTTGCCCTTGTGTTCATTGAAAGAACCAAACTTGTTCTTTCCATTATGTCTCTGATGACCACACGACTTCTGAAATCTGCACAAGTTGAAGGTAATATGGTGAAAAGCTATTATTCAAATCTTTTAGAAATAGTAGCCAAAATGAAGTAAGGCAAAAGAA
>CAODLS010859336.1:0-15222 GCA_948243855.1 Flueggea neowawraea
GTGATTGTAAGAGGGATCAAGGGTAGATTCCTAAGTTGGTTTTTGTTCTTGAACCGGAATCAAGAAACTTGTAAGAGTTCTCACTTAGCTAGAAAGTGAAGTTGTAATCTTTGTGAAGGTTGATAGTGGAAAGCCTAAGTGGTGATTCTTAGGTAGTGGATGTAGGCATCGAGTTGGCCGAACCACTCTAAGTTGTTGGTGTTCTTTCATTTACCGCAATTGTTCTAGAAGAAAATTCAAAGGCTCTAAAATCACACTATTCAACCCCCCCTTCTAGTGTGATTATCGACTCAACAATAGTGCCAGACCAACATGTCCCTTGCCATTTTATTCACAACAACTTTCTCAATTTCATCAACCTCTCCCCTTGTGAACAACCTGTTAAGTACTGTCATATTCCAACCTTACCCCGACTCATCTATCAAATCTAAAACTAGATTATATTCCATATGACCCGATCTAGGAGAGAAAATTTTGAAGTTTGGTAAGTTGGGGATCCAAGGCGCATCCCATATCATGACTGACTTCTCATCCCCTACATTCCACCTTAAACCCTTTTGAAGAGCCTCTCTCCCCCACATAATACTCCTCCATACCCAAGAAGTGGATGACTTCCTCTAGCTCCCATGAAGTTTCCTATGGGAAAATAAATAGCTCTCAAACAACGCACCCACCAAGCATCAGGATCCGAGACAATCCTCTAAGCTAGCTTTGCCAACATAGCCTGGTTAAACACTTGCATCTCCCTAAGTCCCAATCCACCTCTAAACTTCGAAAGTGTTAACCTATGCCAACCTACCTAATGTACAGTACGCTTTTCAAGATCGGTTTCCCACCAAAACTTCCTTATTAAAGCCTCCACTTTTGAAAGAGTATCCACTGGAAGACTGATAATGCATAAGTTGGAAACGCTTGAAGCACTACTTTAATTAATATCTCCTTCCCAGCCTGAGTCAAAAGCTTCTCCTTCTACCATTGAGGTTTACTATGGATTCTATCAACTAAATACCACATCACCTGCACTTTTGATTTGCCCCACAAGGCCAGAAGACCAAGATACATATCCTCCCCTCGTATTTAATAACAACTCATTTACCCGGGCAACGAAGGCCTTAACAGAGCATTGATATACCAAAAGTTACGATGCCTCGTAACAAGGTCTTTCACATCAGAGTATATATTTACCATAATATAACAGACAGTCATACAGAGTAGATCTCATATTTTTAGAAAACATATATATCCCAATATATGTATGAACAAAGTAAAAACGTTGGTTATTACAAACCACATAAGTCCGATTAATAATTAGCCAAATAATTATTAGTCAGATTTCATGTCATATCCCGACACATCAAAAACGATATAAGTAGGAAGACACAGCCTATGTGTCTGAAGCTGTCATTTCACTCACCTGAAATTCGAAGCAAAGGATCCAATCAGACATCACTGGTAGTGGCTGGTCGTGCTGGCAGGAACAGGAAGCTGGTACAGATACATACATAATGGATATCAGAAAAATGATATTGGTATTGTGGCAGTACTATATGAATGATATGCAGATGCAGATGTTCAGAGATGCTGAAACTCTAATCCAAATGATAAACCATCATTCGCAACCCAAAATTCAATGCTCACGTAAATTTACAATTTGGTCCCCGACCAATATAAAATTACGATCAAGTCCCTGAGACTCAACTAAGTTCAAAATAGCACTCAAAATACTCTGGAACTGCTAACTAGTCCTCGAGGTAGTTAGAATTCCCAGAATAGACCCTCACACAAAGAGGTACAAAGATGTACAAAATTACACATTTGGTTCCTTAGAACAAATCCTCACTCGAGTAACTAAAAGGGCTTACACGAGTGACACCAACAACGGCTTACTCGAGTAAGCCAGATTCCCTTACTCGAGTAACATGTGTTCATCACTTACTCAAGTAAGACTCTGCCCAGAACATACCCAACTCGACCAAACCTCGATTTTACCGATGGAAATCGATACCTAACACCCACATTGACTCGAATCAAGCCCCTGAACTCAAATCTAGAGTCAAAATCATCAACACAACTAGGAAACACACTAAATCGGCCCAAAACGAATGAGTTTGAAACCCATTCACAAACATGTTCGATTTATGTGAATCCAAGCCTACATTATGTGTTAATGGACTCTTAAAGTCCCGAAATCAAAACCCTTAACAACCATTTTAATAGAAACAACCTGCATCCAAACCTCGGAGCATTCATTCAAACCTTAAAATGCACATTCATGCAAAATGATGGAAAATAAAAGAATGAGAGGTAGAGAGACTAATTCTTACCTCAAGAGACATCTAGGAAGGAACGAGTTCCAACCAAAATGGCTTCTAGATGAAATAGGAGTGTTTGAGTAAAGGGAGATGGAATGAGACCGAAGAAATCTGGTAAGGGTGTATATAGACCCCTGCCCAAAACAACATCGCTTCATGCACTGGGTGCACATCTCAATCGAGTGATAGGCCATGTCACTCGAGTGACACACCACTCACTCGAGTAACACAAATGGTTACTCAAGTAACACGTTCCCAGGTGTTCATCATGTTCATTCTGAAACAAGACTTACTTGAGTAACCAAATGGTTCACTCGAGTAATATATGCCCTATCTCACTCAAGTAAGACTTAACCGCTTACTCGAGTAACCCAAGGTCCATACACTCGAGTAACACACATTTTTTTTTATTCGAGTAACATAGCTCAACATCATAAGTCACCCACTCGACACTCCAATCGATCGAGCTCGACTCGGGGCGGAACTGAAAGCTATAGAGGGTTGTATCGGAATCTGTTGGGATATTCCATAAGCTAACTGCCACAAACATTATCTTCACAACAATAATATACTTTGTTGGGGTTGCTTTTTTACTTTAAAATTTTGACCCTTGCTCACTTTTTGCGTTTGCAATTGATATTTAGAAACATTGCTTCATCCATGTTTGAAGGAACTGAGTTGGAGCAAGACATTTCTAAGTAGTGAAGTGGAACAAAAATAAATTAGGGTTCATATGGCCTCATGAATGTCTGATAAAATAGATCTAGAGGTATTTTTGTCTTGAAAATTTTGTTTAAAGTGAACCATATCAACACATTAGCAACTTACTAACATGTGAATTAACGGAAGGACTTAAATGTAACTCGATTTTATACTTCAAGGATTTGTCTTCTTTTTGCTAAAAACATGAGAACTAACCTATTAATATAGGATTGAAAAATATTTTCCCTAAATATAAAATGAATTTTGTTTACGTATGAATGCGAGATGTTTGTTATCTCTGCAAAACCATTTTGAGAACATGATTTTCAATTATTATAAGTATATATGTGTGTGCATAGTAATATTATATAAGTATATACATGTATTCGATATGTTTAGAAAAATATTTTCAAAACAGTTTATGTGAGGACCTAGAGTTGCTTTAGTGTTCTGTCCCTCACTAAGTATTCTCACCCCCTTCTGTAGCTTTAAAATTTTAGGTTTATTGCGGTGATAGCATCCATATGATCTCCCTGCTCTCAATAAGGCATTATGTATAGTTGTGAGTTCCCTTTTGTTCTGGCTCTTTGTCTTTTGTGTTAGAGGTCCAATGGAGATTGATGGGTGTCCATCCAATAAATTAATTCCCACTCAAAAATAAAGATTATGTATATAGCAATGAGCAAGGTTTAATCCACAGAGATTGGTAAAACTTATTTATTTGAAAGAAAAACAACAAAATAGACAAGACAACATAGAGAACGAAGATTATTAAAACAAACAAGAACAGTAAATTAAAGAAAAGAGAATTAAAATGCAGTCAAGAGGAACTCAATAACAATAAAGCCTAGCAAAAGTACTTCTCTGTTCAATCCAATGAGTTGATCATAGACACTAAGAATTAATATTGAGTGTTCAAATAGATAGAGTTATAGTTACCGGTGATGCAATTAAATAACCAATCTCTTCTTATTTAATCAATAGCTACCAAGATTACTTCCCTTACCAACTAGACACCGGTACACCCTGACAAGATTTAATCTAATGGCAGCAGTAATAACCAAAGACACCCATGTCCTAGCCAGTGAAGTCAGAAACACTGTAAATCATTTAAACTAGATTACCCAATTCCATAACATTGAAAGCTGTCCAACCATAATCATTCAAGTTATTTGCTACCTATATTAGAATTAATGAGAGACATTCTCTTAATCTTAAAAAGTAGTATATTATTCAGTCGACTAATCAACTTGCCACATTAAACAATCAATATAAATAATACTAAGAACGTGAAAAGCACAGGATTTGAATGAATACTCGAAATACAAAATACTATATAAAAACAATAGTCTCACGACCTACTTGGATCGAACAAGGAAAGTGCCTCGACAGTTGCGAGTTCAGTTACACATGCTAACGAGAGAAAGCCAAAGAAAATAAAAGTGTGTTTTGCTCTGTAGGTATGCATGAATGGTTGCCAAAGAGGAAAAGAGGAGATATTTATATGTCTATCTAAGAAAACCTAATCCTCATTTATTTCAATTACCAAAATAGTATAAATAATTAAAATGTATTGTTCCATCAATAAAAGCTGAATAAAAGTCCTCAATTTTGTCCTCAAAACTCAAATCCTGAGGCCCATTTGTCCAAAGTATGCAGCCCAATGTAATAATATCAGCCCATCCATCGCAGCTAGTGGCAGACCTACCAAGAGACAAGCAGGGGCCCGCAGAAGGAGCGTCATGGGAGCCCCCCTCCCCCCGGGCAGGGCTTCACCACTAAACCATCCCCTGCCTGAGTTTCTGCCATTGGAGGAGGAGGAGGAAGGTATGGTGGAGTTGCAACCTGAAATGACGATATGCAGAGTTGAGAGGTTGGTAGGCTGTGGGGCTTTTTTTTTATTTTTAAGCAACATCATTTTGTATCCCACTCTTCTCTCCTTTCTCTTTGTCTTCGCTCTGCACTTCGTGCTCCACTCTCCACTCCAAGCCGCACCGCCCTAATTCTTGTTGGTTGAGTTGTAAAGTTTTAGCTTATAGAAGACGGAGGACATGCCATAATTTTTTTAATTCTTACATGCCATAATTTTTTTTAATTCTTACTTTCCCTTCCTTTCTTCTAGTAATCAGAAGCTTTCTCTTCTAATCAGCAATGGCCATTGAAAGTACCATCTTTTCCAATCAACTCTTCTGCTTCTTCAATGATTTATTAGATTGTTCTCTGCCACTCTCTTTTGATTATTTTTTCCATAATTAGTGAAAGTTGAACTTTTTGAGGAAATTGATCTGTTGATTTCATTTCACGTTACGGGTTAGTCTCCGAAAGTCAAAAGGATTATATTTTCCTATCAAGAAATTTACTTATGCTTTGTTCTCGAGAAATATGAAGAAATAAAGTAAATTGAGTGCGAATAAAGAATCTTAAATCCAAACTAGTTAGAAACTAGTTAGGTTTGATGATGGAACTAGAGTAAATTATGAGGTTTAATTGTTGATTTTGTTAGTTTGATTTGAATCTTGGGTTTCATGGTTAGTTTGTAGACAACTACTATTGATGCTTCTTTATAACAACTTGATTCTGTTTTGCATATTTCTTGTAGTTTATAATCATATTTTAGATATTTTGAGATAATTATTTTCTCTCTTGGTGCATTTGATGCTTGGGGGCTTCTTGATTGCTGTTGTCAGCTGCAGTGTAAGTTTGGAACTTTAGTCTATAATTTGTGCTGGTTTTGGATGGAAACTGTGGTTTTATTTATCATATGGTGTTTCTGTTCTTGAACTACAGGCTTGCTGGGTTGACATTTATGTTTTCGGCAAGCATTCTGCTACAAATATTGGTATGTTTTTAATTGGATTGCTTCTACTTTTGTGGTGCCTGTCTTATTATTTTTATATGATAATTAAGGTTATGATATTATAATATCTGCCATATGATTCTTGTTATGTAAGAAAATCCATATTGTAAGGGAATTTTTGTTTCTTATTCTCTAATGCATCCTAGATTCACATTTTCAATTTTGACAATATAGCAGAACTCATGAAATTAGAGAACATGTTGAGGCCATCTTTGGATATCTTTTTGTCTCTCATTTCTCTTTCTGCCTAAGTTTTCCTTTTTATCTAGTTTTAGGAAAAATAACAAAACCTTGATATTTTTTTACAGAAAAAAAAAATCTAACAATACTATGTAGTTAATAAAACACTGAAAAATAACACTGCTACTTCCCTGCCTTGAATAGTCCACAGTTCAGCCTCTACTGACCGACCATTCCACCGTCCATGCCGCACCGCCACCTTGACAGGATTTGGCATGTGCTTAGCCAAAATTCTGGATCTGCCACTGGTCGCAGATCTTACAACATGACTATGTCCTAATGCAGTCCAGAATCACCTTGCACCAAAACAACACTGTTTCTGCCATTTTCTCACCCTTTCACCTAAACGATAGAGAAAGCAAATATAACATAACAACACACTAATAATAGCAATTGGACATACAAAACAAACATAGAATGCAACATTAAACATGCATAAAATGTAGTCTATCAAATCTGCCCACACTTAAACAATGCTTGTCCTCAAGCATTCAACAACTCAAAACGGTCAATAACTTTAACTCCTAATCACCCTTTTTACCCCCCACATAATGTAATACCCAAGTCGATATGCACTAAAGACTCAAGAGCAACCACAACTAACGCTAAGTTAGCCTACAATCTTAAAAAGAATAGTCTCCACATTAGTAATGCCCCAAAAATGATAGTCAAACTCACATCCTCACAGTAATACACTCTATCTCTCAAAGTTTTTATGTTAGGTGTTTACACTTAAACAAATTATAGCTAGTCTTTTCAAAATTTAGTATTCAGTCAAACCGTGGCCACTATAAAGTTCAAATCAAAACACCGATTAAGAAAGACTTTAGATAGGCTTGAAACGGGGCTAAAACAAGGGTTTAATAAATTGAGGGGACACAATATCAAGCCAACCACATATGCATACAATGTTAATGCAAATTAACAAAAATCACATATCTGCATTTCTTTCAAGACAAGGAAGCCCCTCCGCCCCCCTTCTTATTTTTTTAAGCAGTGCCACTTTTTTGTTACAAATTCAAACCTGGGCAACCATGTCTTCTTTACAATGTAGGCACAAAATTCATTTGTAAGACATGTCTAATTAAACATTCAATCATGGAATTAACATAAGAAATTAATTTGGCAATGTATCACTAATAAGAATCTCTCAACTTAGGGTGCAAAGATTAAGGTTTAAGAACAAAGTTGGAAATGGTGAAAGTGGGTTTAAAATAAGGAAAAGGTTAATGACTCAATAGCGGTAAACAAAGGATTAACATAAAAGGTGGATAATTAAGGGAAAGGTTAAAACAAAGGGCTTACAAATAATGTCTTTCATTGTTTCGATGTCCCAATTTAGAAAGGTGTGGTCTTGAAATGCACCTCATAGCAAGTTCTAGCAATGTCCTACTTACTATGATTGACCAATCACACACAACAAGAAAATAAAGTATATGTAAAGGCTCAAGTCTCACATGAGTATGTGTAAATCCAAACTATTCCCTTTCGGTTCTAGTACTAGAGGTTGTTTTGTCTCAAAGCTAATGTGCATAGAAAATCAAGTAACACAAAAATCGGTATATGAGGGATCTCAGAATTTAAGGCGCTTGAAACTAAGTTTTTGAATACCCAAGACAAACTCACATAAAATACATACAAACTAAGCAGGCATGCATGTAAAAACAGAATGCAATATACAAAACGCAACAAGACATGAACCATGAACAAAATTCTGCAAAAACCGTTTCAACATGCCCTTGACATGGTCATGTCATATGCAACAACAAAATCTCAGAACAAAACAAAATGCACATGCAACACCATGCGTTTACGCAATATTCAAAGTAAAACGCCATCAAAGAAACACAAAACACAAAATTCATGAAAAATTAAAATTTCATAAAAAATTCACAGAAAAACATAACAAAACTCAATGCCAAACAAACAAACAAAGTATTCTCCCTCCCCACACTTGAATGTCACATTGTCCTCAATGTGATAAAGACAACATATATTAAAAGTGAAAGGGGAAGAAGAAAGGCTTCTCTATAATTATGGTGAAGAGCGTCATGACGGTGGCTAAGCGAAGCAGGTGAAGAGTGCAATAATATTTTATACCATTAATTAAATTTGCCCCCCTCACGACATGGTCATGTCGTATGTGGGTGATGCACTTCCACACCATTTTTCAATTTTTTTCTGAATTACGCCTAACCATTTGTTTCTTCAATTTTCACCTTGTTAATCACTGAAAATGCAACAAGAACTATAGACCAAGTATAATCAAATCAAAGAAATAAAAATAGGTCAAAATTTGAAGGGAAACATCAAAATAAATTGAATTGAGATTAACCAAAATCTACTAAAATAAAAGAAAAATAGTAAAAACCTTGGGTTGCCTCTCAAGAAGTGCTTACTTAACGTCTTGTTAGTTGGATGCACTTTGATCTTCATTCGGGATCAATATTGAAATGCATCACTTCTTCCTCAACCTCGAAGGCAATCTCACCATTCAGTACATCAATTTTTGCACCTTCAATACTAAGGAATGATCTTCCCAACAAAATCAATGATGGATGACAAGAATCACCATCGTCCATGTCCATAATTTAAAAATCATTGCGAAAGATTAAACTGTCGACTTGCACCAAAACATTCTCAACCATCCTTTTCGAGTAAATACTAGAACAATTAGCTAACTATATTATAGCCCTTGTCTCTTTCATGGGTCCCAAATTAAACTATTTATAAATAAAAAAGGCATAACATTTATAACAACACCTAAATCTAACATGGCATTTTTAATTTATGCATTTCTAATGGTGCAACGGATAGTGAATGTACGTATATCTTTCGTCTTTGGTGGTAATCTCTTATGAATCATGGCCGAAGCATTTTTAGGAGCATACACCACGCTCTCCCTTGGTGCTTTCTTTATCTTGGTGAAACATTGTTTTAAGAACTTGATATATTTGGGCTCATTCTCAATTGAATCAAGGCAAGGACTGTTTACCTCAACTTTTTTGAATTTTCCAGAATGTCTTTCTCATTCTCATGCTTTAGGAAATCAACTGATTTGTCCAAAATATTTGGATTTGGTTTAAGATCCAATACATGTGTCTCTACTTCATTACATGCAACTTCAACAACATTTTGTTGAGGCTCAGTATTTTCCTAAAAAACAATTTGCAATAGCGTCAAGAAGTATTCCATTATCTCATGTGCATCTCTCATATTGAATCTTGTAGGCCTTTCAGGAAGAGGAACGTCATCGAACCTGGAAAATAGCTTGAGGGCCTCTATAATCATTTTTTTTACTTACAAGGTGGTCATGTCACAAAGCATTTAAACTGTCGGGTTCTTGCAATTCTTGTCATTCGGTCATATGATTGCACTAACTTTTTTATTGGATCAACAACAATTTCTGCAAGTAATTCACATTGATTTTCCAACCTGTTCAACAAAGAGGCCAATTGACTCATTTGATTCACCAAATTTGTGTTTTTGTGACAAGTGTTTTCATCATCTCTTTCAATGATTGGACGTCATCTTCAAATTCTGGAGCAGCTAGCAGTTCAGGCTGAAATTGATGAAAGTGTTGTGAACTTACTCCATGGTTGACATCATGATAATCTTGCCATCCCGTGTTTTGAGTGCCCAAATCAGAATTACCCATATTAACATATGAGTCATGTTGATCCATCAGGTATACTTTACGCGGATAGCTAGGAGAAGGACAAACTCTATGTGGTTTCATTTGATTCCCGAAGCTCATAGCCATTATCTATGATTAAAGAAATCTTCTTCTTTTTTTTATAGCTGCTAAAGAAGATCAAAGGAAAAAAATGAAAAATAAAAAATAAATAAACTTTGGCACGAATCCCTACCAATGGTGCCAAAATTTGATGGGTTTCGATCCAACAAATTAATTCCCACTCAAAAATGAAGATTCTATATATAACAGTGAGCAAGGTCAAATCCACAGAGATTGATAATGCTAATTTTTTTAAAGAAAAGAAAAAAACACAAACTAAACAACATAAAGAATGACGATTATCAAAACAAATAAGAACAATAAATTAAAGTAAAGATAATCGAAATGTAGTCAAGAGAAAATCAATAATAATGAAACCTAGCGAATTTACTTCTCTATTCAATCCAATGAGCTTATCATAAACACTAAGAATTAATACTGAGCGCTTGAATCGATAGAGTTATAGTTATCAGTGATGCACTCAAATAACCAATCTCTTCTTACTTAATTGATAGCCTAGGAGCGCCCTTACAAGGTTTAATCTAATGACAACGGTAAGAATCAAAGAGACCATTATCCTAGCCAATGAAGTCGAAAACACCTTAAATTATTCAAACTAGATTACCCAATTCTATAACATTGAAAGTTGTCCAACCATAATCATTCAAGTTATTTTTTTTACCTATATTAGAATTAATTAGTATATTATTTAGTCAACTAATCAACCAGCCATATGAACAATCAACATAAATAATAATAATAATAACACGAAAAGCACAAGATTGAATAAATACTCGAAATACTCAATAACATATAAAAACAATAGTCTCACAACGTACTTGGATCGAACATCAAAAGCACCTCGACTAGATGCGAGTTTAGTTACACATGCTAACGAGAGAAAGCCAAAGAAAATAAAAGTGTGTTCTGCTATGTAAGTATGCGTGAATGGCCAGCAAAGAGAAAAGGAGGAGGTATTTATATGCCTCTCTAAGAAAACCTAATCCTCCTTTAATTCAATTACCAAAATAGTAAAAATAATTAAAATGTATTGTCCCATTAGTAAAAACTGAATAAAAGTCTTGTACTTCGTCCTCCAAGCTCAAATCCAGCTGCTTATTTGTCCAAAGCACGCGGCCCAATGTAATAATAGCAACCTAGTTGTTGCAGCTCTTATGACATGACCATGTCGTACTGCAGTCCAAAATCACCTTGCACTAAAATGACAATGTTTCTTGCCATTTTCTCACCCTTTCACCTAGACCACAAAGAAAGTAGATATGACATAAAAACACATTAATAACAACAATTTGACATGCAAAACAAACATAGAATGCAACATTAAGCATGCATAAAATGCAACCTATAAGAGATACCAATGGCTTGTTGGGTGCAAATTATTACTTTGTTAATTGACTTTGCTTATGTATATTTTCACATTTATTTGCAATGAACATTAATATTATGAAAGTATTTTGGTTTCCTCACAATTAATGAAATGGCTTAAATTGGCTAAAAGACTGAATTGATAACTAATTAAGTAAAATGAATTCGATAGTCGTTCTTATTATCTAAGGCTTGTGCTGGAAGGGCCGGGTCAATGGTTTTGTTCACCTCGCACACCAGTCGTGACCCGATCTGGGTTGTGACAAATACTATTTAATGTCTATCACATCTTCATCATTTGGTTCAAGAACAAAGCCTTTGTGATTACCTACAATGTCTACAATCACTATAATTGTTTCACCATCTTATATGAACAAAGCATACACATTACATTCATATAATTATCAACAATCATGCATTTACCAATGTGAAACATTATAATCGAAACAAATCCTAAGGTATTACCTACAACGTCTACAATCACTATAATTGTTTCACCATCTTATATGAACAAAACATACACATTACATTCATATCATTATCAATAATCATGCCTCTACCAATGTAAAACATTATAATCAAATCTGGGTTGAAGTTAGTTTGGATGATCAAACAAGTCCAAATAAGAGTATCGATGCTCATCGATGTCATTGACTATGACTCCACTCAATTGATAAACAAATGTGACTTTGTGTATCGAGAAATTCATTCCACAAAAGAGTGTCAAGATTGCTAGATGTATTACAATCAAACCAATAATACAAATGCAAAATTTTCAACTGAATTATATCACAATCAACACCTCGTAATACTTACTTGCACGACTAAAGGATGATTCAAGATTTTAAGCCCTTAATCTCTTTTTTGTTCACTCTAATTTAGGGTTTCTAGTGAAACTTTTTTTTTTGCAAAAATATAAAAATCTTTCATTGCCAAAAGGGTGTATACAACTGTAAAACACGAATAGAACCCCCTATCTAAACATCAACTATAGAGACAAAGCTCATCCTAGCCTAGCATATCTCCTACTCCTACTGAGCTCGAAACTCACCGAGTGGTCCAAAAGCCAAAAATAAGGAAGGTATGCAAGAATATAAACCTGTAAACAAAAGCATGGAAGCCCACCCCTATCTATATACACCCCAACACATTTTGCCTATACATCCAAAAATCTACTATCAACTTGGGTTTTACATCTCACATTCCTAAGAATTTAGCCTAGAACCCATTCAACACAAAATTGTTCATTTCGAAAAACTGTGCTATTTTTCTCCAACCAAATCCAATACATAGTAGGATTAAACATACCTCGCCATACCTGACTTCGCAAGCCACGATCGCTAGTCTTTCGTGAGAACCATCTCACTTCCTATCTCCAAACTATCGGTGCTCTCTCTATATAACATCGTCACAACATCTCCTTCCAGACTTGCATTGTTACCAGGCAAGAAAAGAAAAGACAACTAATATGTTTCGGGCATGATGAACAAAAGGAATAACTAACATTGTTCACAAACCCTCACTTGGCTAGCCTAGTTTTAATTGTCAATCGGTTATTAATGGCTAAATAAACAATGAAGCGATGCTTGGGAATGTGCCTCTTTCCCCATATCAAGTGACTCCAGGTCACTTTCGACTCTTTGCTTCTAAATTCTTGCCATGCACTCTTTACAAAATACATGCCAAATGCATTTTGTTGCCAAGCAATAACATCCTCATTGGTTTCATCAATCTGCACATGTTTTATATAGTCCGACACAGTCTTTATTTCTTCATTCAAAGGATCAAGCAAAATCCATCATCCTCTCCTCCTCACATCTCGAAGCCTGGTAGTTTTTGGTTTATTAGTATCCTGCACACTTAACAGCTGGAAATCTTTCTTGGATAACTTGTCCATATAGCCATGGATCTTGCCAAAACATAAATTTACAATCTTTAATTGTTTTATATGTAAACAAATGTTTAAGCTCACCATGTAAGTTTAGCAAATGTCTCAAACTCCAGCTACAGTCAGAGGGTTTGATCACACCCCAGAAACTGAGTCTTTTCAACTTCATCAGAGCAATCCATTGTGCCCATTAGGAAGTTTTAACCACCAACAAGTCCTAAATCTGTTTACCAATTGTTGTTTTGTTCCATACTCTTAAATCATTTAATCCCAACCTACCTTCCTCTTTTGGCATACAAACCTTTTTCCATGCAAAACTTCCCATCTTATTTTCTTCCAACCCATGCCAAAGAAACTGTCAGCATCTGCTATCAATTTCTTTAATCACAATAGTAGGAAGAATGAATATACGGCACCAATATACCTGCATGCTTTGTAACATCGAGTTAATCAATTGCAATCTCCCAGCATATGACAAGAATCTAGAGTTCCAACCATTGATTCTAGTTGTCACTCTGTCGATAAGTTCTCGACAATGTTCCTTTTTCAACCATGCAGAAACCAAAGGCACACCTAAATATTTAACTGGGAGTTCACCTTCTACAAACTTCAATATGTTTAAAGCTGCAAACTTCTTAACCTGTCTTATCCCACTAAAATAGACTGCACTTTTCCCCTTATTATAAAATGTTGCAACACAAATGCAATACTTTCCAAAGAATAGAGGTCATAACCACTGAACAAAAACAAATCATCAGCAAAACACAGGTGACTCAACCCTATATCCCTACATCTATGATGAAATTTAAAAGATCAATGAATCAATACCTAAAAACAGTGGGATAAATATTCCATAACAAGCACAAACAGTAGTGGTGATCTTGGATCCCCCTACCGAAGTGCTTTCATTCTTGGGAAGAAAACCTTTAGTGCTCCATTTATAACTATTGAATAGTATGAAGTATTGATACAAGACATGATCCACTGAATAAATTTATCAGGGAAGTTCAAACCCAACAAAACTTCCTCTACAAAGTCCTATAGGGCCAAATCATATGCCTTCCGAAGACCTACCTTCAAAGCACAATATGGTCAATTTTCCCCTATGGTAATTCCTCACTAGTTCATGGGCCGATAATACATTGTGTACTATGTTTCTACCTAGAACAAAGGCAGACTCAGCAGGATTAATCAAATTCGGCAAAAGCTTACTCATTCTTGCTACTAGGATTTTTGTGATAACCTTATAAAGAATAGTGCAACAAGCAATAGGTCGATAATCACCTAATCTCGCAGGATTGGCAACTTTTGGAATAATCATAAGAGCTATAGAGTTGAATTGTTTCATCATCTTACCAGTTCTAAAAAAACTCCCTAACTGCCTGAATTACATCACTCCCAACTACATGCCAACATTTCTTAAAAAGTAGCTATTAAAGCCATCCACTCCAGAAGCTTTATCCTCTCCAATTCCCCAAACTACCTCTTTAACTTCACTCATTGTAACATTAGCACATAAAAATGAAGCCTCATCCACTGACACCGTTGGGTCATGTTGTAATATGTCAAGTGGTGCATGATCTCTATGTTGATGATGACCACCCAATAAAGTTTGATAAAATGCCACCATAGTTGTTGAGAGATATTCTCAGATGAGAATATACTTTGAATTATCTAAATAGGAAAGATAATTAGAACACAATCTACCTAAGGCTATGGAAACTGGAGGCTAATGAGACTAGAAAAATAATTGACAGAGAAAGGTTCCAAAGACTTGTTGGAAGATTAATCTACTTGTCTCATACTAGGCTAGATATAGCATTTGCAGTGAGCCTAGTAAGTCAATTTATGCATGCTCCATGTCAAGAACATTTTACTACAGTTATAGGATCCTAAGATACCAAAAGGGGACACCTGGACAAGGGCTAATATTTCAAAAAAAGGTTAGAATACAGGTTAAAGTATACACTGATGCTGACTAGGCGGGAAACAAAGCTGACATGCATTCTATTTTAGGATACTGCACATTTGTTAGAGGAAATTTGGTGACTTGTAGGAGTAAAAAGCAAAGTGTTGTAGCTAGAAGCAGTGCAGAGGCTGA
>CAODLS010859440.1:0-12280 GCA_948243855.1 Flueggea neowawraea
CCAAAATGAAAGCCAGCCAACGTATCCCCCTACCAAAAAGCAAAGAAAGAAAAAAATTCCAGGAAATTTCTAAAATTGTATTATTAGTTCTCAGAGCTAACAATTCATGATTGGCTAAGGAATTGGGTTAATTGACTGTCAATAATCTCAATACTGCAGAGTATGGGAAGCATAAGGATGTTCATTTTAGTATGCCTTAACAAAGTGTGTTTGGTATCATTATGATTGTCGTGTTTGAGCTAAATGGTTTGAATTATATCTCTTAATTTCGAACAGGGGTTTCAAACAGTAATGTGGCAACATTTGGGCTTGGTGCCATTCAGGTACACCTTGGACCGCTCACCAAATTATTCACCTTTGTGTTGTGATTTTCTGTGCATCTGGGAGTCTTTAATTAAGACATAACTGCAACTGAATATGTATGCCATCTAGGTCATTGCCACTGCAGTAGCAACATGGTTGGTGGATAAAACAGGGCGCAGAATTTTACTTATTGTGAGTAAAAGCAAAACCCCATTTATCAGTCAGATATATTTTTCCAACTTGCTAGGGATGCAAAAAGTAAATTAAAAATTTTCTTTCTTTCGTTTTGTTATAGGTCTCCACTTCTGTGATGACTGTTAGCCTCCTACTTGTTGCAGTATCATTTTTTGTGAAAGTAAGTGGTGAACTTATTTGAACTTCTTACATCTCATACCATGGAATATAATGTTATTTTCTCTTCATTGATTGTTCGCCCAGGGCATTGTATCTGCTGATTCTAGTTTATATAGCATATTGGGCATCTTTTCTGTTGTTGCAGTTGTACTTCTATGTTATCATCTTTGTGGCTAAATTTCCATAGCCTGCTAAACTCAACTATTCTTTCAGTTAATGGTGATTGGCTTCTCTTTGGGACTTGGACCGATTCCATGGCTCATAATGTCAGAGGTATCAATATTATCAGATTGTTATCTATTTGTGCGATTTTTTTTTACAACGTAGCATTTGGAGTTAGTTAATTTGTTCAATTTGCAGTGGGAAATACAGGATAGCGTCTAAAATGCCGATAATTTGTTTTTATAGATGGAAGTTGCCTTAAGTAAACTTTAGATAGCCTCCTGTTTAAATGAATGTACCACCAATACATGTGCCTTCTACAAGGTCTTCTACATCTTCATTTATATGGGACCACTACTAGCTTTTTCTTGAATGTAAGTTCTCGTTTAGGTAGATCTTCAATCTACTGTTGATTTTGTTTCCGGAAAAACAAAAAAAGAGATTTTCAAGGTTAAAATCCTTAGATGTGGTTCATGTTACCGCAGAAGCTAGCTTGTTTTGTTAGGTAGGAACGGATTATTTGCAATTTACACGTAGGACATTCCCCAGTGTCCAGCTAAGCCGGTTGCTGGGAATTGAGTGCTTGGTTCATTATGTGAAATTGAAACTGTAAATTTATGTTTGCTTAAGTTTGGGAAGAAGGGAAAAAAAATTCAAATCTTGCATCCTATTATGACTGCATATTTTGCAACAAAAATAACATTATCAGAAAGCGTTGACAATTAGATATCTGTAGCTTCTTGCTGAGACTAGGAATCAACAATTTATTCTTGGTTCTTGCAGATTCTTCCAATAAACATCAAGGGTCTTGCTGGAAGTGTAGCAACATTATCCAATTGGTTCATCTCCTGGCTGATTACAATGACTGCAAATTTGCTCTTGACCTGGAGTACTGGAGGTTTGTCATCCTATACTCTCTCTCTCTCTCTCTCTGCATGCACGCATGCATGTGTCACATTGCTAAATGCCATCAATTTATAATAAGTTTTTAGTGAATATACGTTTTGAACAGCTTTGGTAAAAGAGCAGAAAAGATTATTTTTTTAGAACTTGCCATCTAAATTTGGAATTCCTCCACCTGCAACAGGAACCTTTACCATTTACATGCTCGTCAGTGCTTTCACCGTGGCATTTGTGAGTATTTGGGTTCCAGAGACAAAGGGGAGAACCTTGGAAGAAATTCAGAATTCCTTCAGATGAGAGTTTCTTTGCAATTTTTTTTCCCCCATTGAAAAGATGCCAACTTGGCACATCCATTTTGTAGAGATCCTGCATAATGTGAGAACAGATGTGTAAATTTTTTTCCTTGCACAAATAAAGGCATGCGATGCGAGGCCAGTATCTTTGGTTTCTTGCCCTTCTATTACCATTATCAACTGTTACGATTGTGCTGTTTTTCTATTTCAGAAAGATGCCACCAAATTTGTACAGATAGATTTGTTGCAAGCATAAAAAAAATGAAGAACATTGCATGTGCTCATCAAGTGATTGTTAATGGCAACTTATTTGCTGGATACAACTATCCGACTCTGATCACGAAAACCATCCTCGTGAAGACTTCGAGGTAATGACATAATTACAGGTTCATATTTATGCGATGTGGATAACGAGTGCAGAAAGCATTTGTTTGCTGCAGATTACATATTTCTTAACTGAGGTGATGACACAAAGCGTAGCCATCACACATACTATATGATTTTATACTCGCAAGGATAAGGCTCTTTCACTCACTATTGCAAAAAGTTTACTTTTGTGAAATGTAAAGTGCAGATGCCGTAGAATTTCTTTTGTTCTTTCGAGAAAACGAAAGTCCTGGTGTACGGATTTAGTTTTGTTTGCTTAGTTGACGTGTTTGGAAGGGCAGATTTACAGTTTGAGGGAGACTTTTGCTTTCTTATTTTCTTGGCTCCATGTTTTTGATGTGAAAACTCTGGATTTATTTGTTCAAGAATAACAGTTGTTGAAATCTAGAAGACATGTTGATGTCCCTGATGCGGGACAGGTACCAACCACCGGCTCCTCCCGGTGTGTTTGTGTAGATCATAGGTGTACGTGTGTGTGTGTGTGTGTGTGTGTGTTTTCATTAATTCTTATCCCTTTTTGCAATTATAT
Organism: Flueggea neowawraea; assembly: GCA_948243855.1. Lineage (NCBI taxonomy): Eukaryota > Viridiplantae > Streptophyta > Magnoliopsida > Malpighiales > Phyllanthaceae > Flueggea > Flueggea neowawraea. The sequence goes on from CAODLS010859440.1 coordinate 2,932, forward strand.
ACAGCTGAAAGAACATCCAACAATCAGTCAACCGAACAATGAAATAAAGCTTTGCATCATTGAATGTACCCGTCTAATAATCAGTCAACAATCAGTCAACAGAACAGTACGCATCTAACAAAGTTTATGCTGCTAGGGACATAACCTTTGGTGAAAACTATCACCTGTAAACCCTAAATTACATCTTCATATCAAATTACTAAGAAACAATAAATAAAATATGTGAAAGTATACCTGAATCTATATCATAATAATTTTTTCCAAGCCGTGCGGTTGGCCTTCTAGGTCAACACGTTTTCTTTTAGAGAACCCTTTAATTTTCTCTACGCTCTCTCTCTCATGATGAGATGTTAGAAAGAAAAGAATGAAACATTTGACCTAGGGACCATAACCACTTATTTATAGAAATAACAAACCCTAATGTTATCTCTTCGTATTTTCAATTTTGCCCTACCATAAAATTAGAAATTACCTTTATTTTCACACATTAAAGACCCACACCCTATTAGATACATTAAAGCCCATATTAACTAAATCTTATTAGATCACTTTTAATTGCGCTCAACTATATAGACAGACCACAATAGATAATTATTAATATACAAGCCCAACATTGTATTGAAGATCCAACAATTTCCCACTTGGCCTGTATGTGTAATATTATAATTATGCATTGCAAAATAATCGTATGAGCTCAACTTCACTATCTTACCGAAATGTATCTATTACAAATCCAGTCCATTAATCATATCAACATAGGATCAAAGCGGCCTTTGTTACATTTATCGTAACTCGACCTATCAATGGTCACGTACTCCAATATAATCAATGACATGGATCATGATGTGGATGTGTAGCATGGAAATTTCATGCAATGTGATCTTAATATGCCTATTCCCAGTTGGTCCACCTTAAACCTTTGTGAGATCAAACCATACCAAAATCAGAGTGTAAATTAAAACATAACTTTAGTTCTGCAGAACATAACCTTACGACTGAAATAACTTTAAAATTGTAAATTGTAACAATTGAAAGCATTATATATCATATAAAGCATCCAAATTACAATCTCCCACAAAACTGAATATCCTCAATTGAAATGACACCCATACGAACAATGTGCTCATGACACACTTTGGGTGGCAATCCCTTAGTAAGCGGATCCGCAATCGTAAAATTTGTACCAATGTGCTCTATAGATAACTATTCACTCTGAACTCTTTCTTTAACAACTAGGAACTTGATGTCTATATGCTTAGATTTTGTGGAGCTCCTGTTATTATTGGAATATAGAACTGCTGACTTATTTTCACAAAATAACTTGAGTGGTTTCTTGATGCTATCCACTATGCGTAGTCCTGTGACAAAATTTTGCAGCCATAACCCATGATTGGATGCCTCATAACATGCTATGAACTCAGCTGCCATGGTGGAAGAGGCTATAAGGGACTCTTTAGCACTCTTCCAGGAAATAACACCTCCAGTAAGCATATATATGTAACCCATAGTAGATTTCATACTATCTTGGCATCCAGTAAAATCCGAGTCAATATACCCAATGATCTCAAGCTGATCCGACCTTCGATATGTAAGCATGTAATCTTTTGTTCTCTGTAAATACCGCAAGACTCATTTGGCTTCCTTCCAATGGTATAGCCCTGGATTGCTTAAATATCTGTCCAACATCCCATTAATGTACGCAATATCTGGACGTGTAAAAACTTAAGCATACATTAGACTCCCTACTACTGAAGCATAAGGAATCTATTGCATTTCCTTTTCCTCAAAAACATTCTTAGGGCACTGATTGAGACTAAACTTGTCTCCCTTAGCCACAGGAGTATCACCTGGTTTACAATTTTGCATGCCATATATCTGAGGAACCTTTTCGATATAGGTCTTTTGTGATAGTCTAAGAATACTTCAAGAGCAATCCCGGTGTATCTTTATACCTAGCACAAAGAGGCATCACCAAGATCTTTCATTTCAAAATTCTTAGCTAGAAATCTCTTGGTTTCATAAAATAAGCCTACATCGTTGCTAGCAAGCAAAATGTCATCGACATATAAAACCAGAAAAACATGTTTGCTCCCACAAAACTTATGGTATATGCAATCATCAACCAAATTTATCTCAAAACCAAAAGAGATGATCACTTGATGAAACTTGAAATACCATTGTCGAGATGCTTACTTGAGTCCATAGATGGATTTCTTAAGTTTGCAAACCGTATTCTTTGGGTCTCTTAACACAAAGTTTTCTAGCTGCTCCATATAAATTGTCTCATCAATGTCACCATTGAGAAACACTATCTTTACATCCATCTGATGCAACTCAAGATCAAAATATGCCATTGATGCCATTATAATCCTAAAAGAGTCTTTCGAAGAAATAGGAGAGAAAGTCTCTTTATAGTCAATGCCTTCTTTCTGTGTAAAGCCCTTGGCGACTAGAAGAGCTTTGTACCTTTCAACATCGCCTTTCGAATCCCTCTTGGTCTTAAATATCCATTTGCAACCAATGGGTTTCGTACATTTTGGCAATGGAACAAGGTCCTATACGTCATTGTCCTTCATAGACTTAATCTCTTCATTCATGACATCAATCCACTTTTAAGAGTTTGAACTTTCTATGGCCTGATGAAAGTTGATAGGACCATCTTTCATCATTCCAATGTCTACATCATGTTCGTGGAGATATACAATAAAGTCATATGGTATTGTACTTCTCCTTTCTCTAGTAGATCTTTTTAATGGCACAGGTTCTTGAGGTGTTGTAGTTTGTTCTCCTGGAACAATTTCTTGAACGAGAAGTTCTTCAACATTGTCTTGATCTATTGTGTCTTGGACAAAGTCAAGAATAAAATCCTGATTTGTGCCAATAACACCTGTGGGAATATCAACATATTCCTCTTGAAAGACAAAGTCTCTAACTGTGTCTCCCCTTGCGAACTCAACATCCTCAAAGAACCAAGCATTGCCCGATTCAAAAATAGACTTAGTTGTGGGATCATAAAACTTGTACCCCCTGGATCTTTCAGAATATCCAACAAAATAGCAACTCACCGTCCTTGAATCCATTTTCTTTTCACTAGGCCTATAAGGCCTTGCCTCAGCTGGACAACCCCAAATATGCAAGTGCTTTAGACTAGGCTTTTTGCCTATGCAATGTTCATAAGAGGTTTTAGTAGTTGCTTTTGTTAGAACTTTGTTAAGGATATATGTTGCAGTCTTAAGTGCTTCTCCCTAGAGTGATTCTGCTAAGGTAGAATGACTAATCATACTTCTCAACATGTCCTTAAGAGTTCTATTTCGTCTTTTAGTTACACCATTCATAGTGAGAGAACCAGGCATACTGTACTGTGGGATGATACTGCATTCTTCTAGGAATTTAGCAAATGGTCCTGGACGTTCTTCACCTGAACCGTCATATCTACCATAGTATTCACCGCCACGGTCAGATCTGACATGTTTAATCCTTTTGTTGAGTTGGTTCTCAACTTCAGCCTTATAATTTTTGAACAAGTCCAAAGACTGTGACTTTTCATGAATGAGATATATATATAGCCATATCTGGAATAATCATCTATGGACATTATAAAGCATTGTTGAAATTCCAAGCAACCGTAGGGAATGGCCCACATATATCTGTATAAATAAGTTCTAAGATGTCCAAAGACCTATTGGCTTCAAATCTCCTCTTATTGGTTTGTTTTCCCTTTAAACAATTAACACAAACATCAAAGTTTGTGAAATCTAAGGGATCTAGAATTTCTTCTAACACAAGTCTCTTTATTCTCCTTTTGGAGATATGACCTAATCTCTTGTGCCATAACGTTGTTGAATTCTCACTAGTTAATTTTCTCTTTACACCTCGTGTACTTATTTGCAGGGATTCATTAAATGAAGCAACAATATCAATTGAATAAAGATTATCCAAGCTTGATAAAGAATCGAATCCAACCAATTTTGAATCATGAAACAAACTGAATTTTCCATTTCCAAAAGAACAAGAATAACCAGATTTGTCCAAAGCAGAAATAGAAATCAAATTCCGTCTAAAAGACGGTACAATAAATGTTTCATCAAGATTCAAATAAAATCCAGTCTTTAACAATAATCTAAATTTTCCTATTGCTTCAACTTCAACTGTTTTGCCATCGCCCACATAGATGTATCTTTCAACATCATTTGGCTTCCGACAATTTAGGCAACCCTGCATAGACACACTAATGTGAGTTGTTGCACCAGAATCTATCCACCATGTGTGTTTAGGTACCGAAGTTAAATTAACTTCACAACAAACCAAATTAAGAAGCAAACCTTTCTTAGAATGACATGCGTGATAATTGGTGCAATGCTTCTTTACATGCCCTTCATCTTTACAAAAGAAACAACCAGAACTTGTTTGTTCATCATATTTCTTCTGTTGTTTCTTCTGTAACATTGTACCTGCAACTTCTTTATCCTTCTTCCTTTTCTTTCCTTTATCCTTGCCTTTAGAAGTGGATGTCAGGTGAGCACTTTCTATCTTATCTTGCTTCAACCTTTCCTCTTGTTGCACACAGTGTGAGATGAGCTCATTTAGAGACCAAGTCTCTTTCTGACAATTGTAGCTCACCTTAAACTGGGTAAATTGTGCTGGAAGAGATATTAAAGCTAAATGCACAACAAGTCCTTTGAGAGTTCTAGCTTAATTGCTCTTAACCTTAAAGCAAGATGAGACATTTCCACAATGTACTCCCTGATATTCCCCTTGCTTGTATACCTCATTGAAATTAGCTTTGCCAAAAGTGTACCAATTTTAGTCTTTTCATTCTTGACAAACCTTTTTTCAATATCTGCAAGGAACTCTTTAGCTATAGCAATCTTTTTTGATATTATGCCCTTGAATGCTTCTGGAATAGCCTTTTTCATGATCATCATACACATGTGATTTGATCTCTCCCACCTTTCCATCTCCCTCTTTTGATCAGAGGTACTCTCATCAGTAAGAGGTAGAGGAGAATCTTCCCTCAATGCAAGGTCAAGATCCATGACTTCGAGAACTATTAAAAGATTCTCTTGCCATGACTTGAAATTAGAGCCATTTAGCATAGGAATAGAGTTGATGTTGGTAATAATATTAGCAAAATTATTTATAGCTAAATAGAGAACAAAAAAAAACAAAAAAAACAAGCTCACCTAAGTCTCAAAACAAAAACAAATAATAATAATAATAATAATAATAATAAATTCAAATGAAGGTAAGTCCAATCTCAAGATATCAGACACTCCATTAATATTTTATCTTTGGACAACAATATTAACTTATAAGTGATATCTTGGTGCAGTAATTAAATACTAACAAGAAGAACATGTCAAATAATAAATCTTCCTTTGGGCTGGTTTATTATTCACATGTAAAACCAAATAATCGTCATGTGTTTATTACCATGAACATACATGTAATTCTGTTAAACACTAACCTCCCTTTGGTCCAGTCAATATTCACATAGGTTATGTGTACACAACCTTTTATATTTCGAAACATATCAATGTCCATAAAAGAGGTCACTTAGGTGACTTGTTGCTTCCATTAATTGATCTCAATATATATATATATATATATGCCTAACCAACATTTGAAACCTTGCAGTTAAATTCATTGAATGCCTACAGAATCCAAGTGCCATGCCTTCTGTAATTTCAATCTATGACTTTGTTCAAAACAATAATGGGCATAATCATTACACTTAAATGACCAACATATATTAGCCACATAACCAGTGATGATAAACACAAGCAATGATTTGTCCACAATATATTTAACCAACACTGTAAGTCACATGCAAGCACAGAATTAATTTCCAATAGAATGAAGCCAACAATGATGACTCGGACCATATATGCACACCGCCATTTATCAGACAATGAACACTGGAATTATTACCTATTCTTGCCCAGTAACAAAAAAAAATGCTAATGACAAGTAAAACAATATGAATTACCACGTTATAAAGCAGTAGCCATAATAAATCGATTAATAAATAGTTCCCAGAACAAATTGCAAAAAAATTCATTGCAATTTGCAGGAGCCACATTATAGAGCACTATCTAATCAATTCCACAATTGAATCCGTAGCAATCCAGTAAAGCCCTTGTTAACAGAAAAGACAAAAGGCCTATCATAGAACCCTACTGCACTTGAATTTTGAAACCATGTATAAAAAAAAAACAGTACAGATACATAAGCCACCGAATGTCGAAAGCCAATAAAGTTAACAACCCAGAATCAAGATTTCATCGACTCGACACCAATAGATTTCAGAATGCCAAAATAATCATAGATCAAAAATCAATTTGATTCTAAATGATTTAATATAAAGAGTGACTCTGATACCACTTATTAGAACATAATTTTTGGTGAAAACTATCACCTTAAGCCTTAAATCGCATCTTCATGTCAAATCACTAAGCAAAAATAAATAAAATATGCGGAAGCGTACCTGAATTTATAACGCAATAATTTTCTCAAACTGTATAGTTGACCTTCTAGGTCAACACGTTTTCTTTTTAGAGAACCCTTTAGTTTTCTTTACGTTCTCTCTCTGATGATGAGATGTCAAAAAGAAAAAAAAAAAGAACGTATGACCTAGGACCATAACCACAAATATATGGAGATAACAAACCCTAATGTTATCCCTTTGTATTTCTAATTTTGTCCATCATGAAATTAAAAATTATATTAGTCTCTACACATTAAAAGTTCACACCCTATTACATACATTAAAGCCCAAATTAACTAAACCTTATTAGATCACTTTTGGTTGAGCTTAACTTTTTAGACAGTTCACAATGCATAATCATTAACATACAAGCCTAATATTAGATTAAAGATCCAACAGATTGTACTATAAGTAGATGCTTGGAACATTTAAAAAGTTATGTTTGTTTCCTTTTGCCAGATTGCTTACATGGTAATAATAAGATAAACCTATTTGATCATGTAAGCAAAATTATTTGAGGAAATTACACTTGCAAATCAAGGAATCCTCTTACCCTTTTTCTAAATATGCCAGATTTGTGAAACAAATTCGATATACACCTGACTATTTCTTTATTTCCTTCCAGAGCCCTTTTCTCTTTGTTATTCATTTTTTTGTCCCTCTGTTTCTCTCTCTCCTCCTTCCGTGACCTCCACCTCCGCCACTCTCTTTCTTGTTTTCTTCCTCTATCCGCCGCTGATAGATGTCGATCTCCACCAGCTTAGTCGAGTTGTTCCTCTCTCTCGATATGTTGTCATCGCTACCTCTCTCTGTCTCTCTCTCTCTCTCTCTCTTTAGGTGGACAGGTTCAGACTGGCAATGGCAAAGGAGAAGATCCTTGTCGAATGGGATGATGGCGGTTGCCATTTTTTTATCAATTCAGTTGCTAGGGTTGCGTGGCACCATGATGGCGATAGACTTAATAACCAAAAAATAGTGCGTTAAGACCTTAAATTTTGCAAAATTATAGTATTAGTCCTAAAAGGGATGGCGCATGACTTAAGTTTTGTCAGTCACCACAGATACATCACAACACACAAAAATTTTGATGTTTTTATTTTTTTTTAAATATAAAATTCATTTAAAATATAATTATTAACAATAAATTATTTTTTTAGAAAAAAAGAAGTATGTACACCTTTTGTACACCTAAAACTAGTGTTAAATTCCACATTTACACCAATCATGCACCTTTTGTACAATTTTGCTTACATAGGATGCCCAAGATTTTGCCTAATTATTAAATTAGACCTAAAAGTGATTATAACTTATGTCATCCACTATTTGTGCACTTTTTGTACTCCACTATGTACTTTATGGAATAAAATGCAAAAAAAATCCATTTTTAGTGGTGTACACAATTTGTGCACCATTTGTCGACCTCCCTCTAAAAAAAACTGGTATAAAAAATTTTGGTGGTGTAGACCATTTGTTCACCATTTGTTGTCCTCCTGAAAATTTTGAAAACGAAAACAATTTTGTAGAGATAGAATTGGAAGTATGACAAAATTTCAATCTATCTCAATCTAACAAATTTAGCAAAATACAATATACTTACAAATCAATTTACAGGGTGATACTCCAATAAGGACTCGAGTTACTTAATTTTAGCTTCAGTTACTTAATATTAGGGGGTAGTTACTTAATTGTAGTCCTAAAAGTTATTGTGACAGATTTAAGGGTAAAATGGTCCTTAAAATTGAGGATTGTGCACCACATAAGCAGATATGATGTGGCACGTTAAAAAAATAAACGGAGTGAAGAGTGAGGGAACGAAATAACTAATTTTAAAATTATAGGGACTGAGAGAGAGATATTGTCAAACCTCATGGACCGCCGTGGATTTTACCCAATTTTTACTCGGTTCTTACTTTTTTGAGAAACTAGAGAAGAAAAGTAGTCGAAATTTTATTGATTTTCCAACCAATCATTACTTTTTTTTTTCATTTTTAAAATTTTTTTAGTACTCTTTCTTAGACTATTCGTAACTCATGGTTCTTTAAGTCGTCCGGCAGAAAGCCTACTCAACATTTTTATTGTTATTTTATTAAAGTCTCCAGTTCCTAACCCCCTAGTTTTTTCATCCGTAACCTAGGAGCTACTTTAAGATTTCCACGGGATGTCTACTCAGCTTTCTATTAAACACAATTTTATTTTAATCCCCTAACTTTTATGTACTACTTCATTTAATACTTTCTACCCCAAAATTCATTAAAATAAAAATATTTCATTCAAATAAAAATAATTCGTTAAAATAAAAACATTACATTAAAATAAAAATTACCAAAAGGATTATTTTGTGAAAAAGGATTGCACGTAAAATTTTGAAAATTACCAAAATTGGAAAGTGCGGGTTGATATGGAAATGAAGAAAATGAAGCATTGGGATTGAAATAATAATTGGTGAAAGAGGGAAAATTTGATAGATTATTTTAAGAATATTGATAGTTGACAAAATTTTATGGGTTATTTTGTTGGGAGGATTGAGTATTTTCATTGTTGTGATCCATAATTTTGGGGAAAAAAATTGGAGTGGGAGTAATTTGAGAGTATGGAGAAATTTTTTTTGAGTTGATAGAGTTTGGGGGAGAGAAATAAGTGTTTGAAATGAAGAAATGATAGAAAAAATGTGCTTAGGGGGTATTTATAGAAAAATGGATAAAACTAGCCGTTAGGGACCAAAAAGGTAATTTTTCAGCCCCTACCGTACTCCAATGGTAATATTACCGTTAGAGTAAATCTGACCGTTGGATCAAAATGATCCAACAGTCAAATTTTATTATTTAAAAAAAAAGAAATGTCAGGCGCGGGCCCGCAGCTAGC